>JAGFMF010011752.1:2298537-2373948 GCA_019455555.1 Galemys pyrenaicus
TGCACAAGGGACTGAGGTGATGGTGCACGGGTGAAATGGTGGTGGGTACCCCCTGGGGACTACAAATGATGTCAAATATAACTAATAAAAAAAAAATCATGTTTATTTTCATTTCCTGTCTAATGGAATACATTAACAATTTATTGCCTAATTGCATCACGCATCGATGCATTTTGTATATTAATTATGTAATAGTTTTATATGATTCTATGGATCATTTAATTACACATACATGGAAAAGCTAAACCATCCTCAAGCTCCTTAAAGGATTAAACCTATTTCCTGTATGTTTTTACGTTTGTGCTCATGTTTACAAATTAACATGCTGCCTTCATGAAGGCACTTAGCATTCTGGCACCCAGAATGCCAAGTTCCATTACCTTGAATTATCCTTCTGAACTCAGTTACTTTTATCAGTTCTTTAATCATCCATTCCAATTCACCAATCCTCAGTGTGCTACAATGACTCACTTATAGGTTTCTTATTGTAGTAAAGACTTCTAAGAGTTCATGGAAATTGCTAGTCCCAAGCTTTGAAACTTAGACAAATATGAATTCTTTGGCATTGCATATTACAATAGATGTGGTAGTTTACATATTTAATAACATATGCATTATATAGTTTACATGTAAACTAGAGCATATAATTATTATATATTATTATTATTTATTCGGCATTATTATTTATGATCATATGAATATCATTATCTGTCATAAATAATATCAATGCATTTTATTTTGTATGATTTAGGAGAATAGGTTCCTACCTCTTCAGATGTATATTACTACCTCACCTCCACTATTCAAGGAAAATATAAATTTAAATATAGGAATACCTTATAACCTCTACCATGGAAGATTATCAAGAAAAAGAGAAGTGTAGAGGTATAAAATGCGATAGCATAATCTCTATTCTCAGTTTTTGAGAAGTACAAATATATTTAGAAATTAAACTCAGATTTTTAGATTTTAAAAATATATATACCATGAGTAGATTACATTTCTTGTGGACCTATGACAGAATCAGGTTAAACAAACAGTACTTCACATTAAATACAAAGCAGGGATTCTCATTTCCCAGCCTGTCTTTTGCTGATAATAGTTTTGAGACATATCATGAAGACTATAATGTGAGGAAACAGCTTATTCTTTTTTCAATGGAATTCAAACTATTGAATAGAATTCAGATTATTCCTTATTATTGTAGCAATGGGACATAATGTTCAATGTTATGAAATATCACATGTACACAGTATCTTAAAAACATTTCTCTAGAAAACTCATTAAAAATAAATTATACCACCTATGTCCAAAACTCACATCAAAATTTGTGTAAGTAGAATTTTCAAAACTCTAGGTTAGTTAAAATTTTTATTCTCTATTGATTATTATATAACTTCTTAAATTTTGCACCAGATTTATATATAAAAAATGTAAACTAGTAGAGATTGTGTGGAAATTTCAAAATTAATATATTCAAGGGAGTGCCTACCTTCATATTTCACTATAGGTCCTCATGAGATTACAGTATTTCCATCAGCAAGTATCTGCTGTGCATTCAAATATATTTGATTGTCTGTTTGCAGGTCTTTTGTAGCACCTCAATCCTTGTGGAGGGATATAATTAGAGAACACAGCAATAGAGGATCAGTAATGGGAGTCTTTGCAACTGTCAGCAGTTTTTCACTTTTCACATGAGGATGGGTTTGCTAATTGGATTAAGTCTGTCTAACTCTAATCTCAGCAAGTATCGGTTAAAGGAAGAACTGCCATGTCACACCTGGGTTGTGTGCTAGGAGGTGAAGCACAGAGTTAATAAGAATCATTTAACGCATAGCCTATGTGCATAATTAAGTATGGCTTATATCCTTGATTAAAAATCTGCTTATTAAGGATAATTGTTCAACTGAATCTTCAGGGATATCTGGAGTAACTACTTATAGTATTTGAACTAGAGATGGATTAAAATGTGAACAATTTTAATCCATGTTTTAGTTATTAGGCAACTAATGTTTTAGTTATTAGGCAACACAGTTGCAAAAGATTTTACAGATATTAAAAAGAATTCATATAGTCAGTGTTTGTAATGGTGGGTAAAAAAGAATTGCAATTTTATTTCATGTATTTTTATTAATAAAGTACATGAAGAAACAAAGAGTCCATTATAAACCATTACTTGTTAGATGTGGTATCTATTTGTGAACTAAGTTTATTTAAATATCTTAATGATCTTGCAACAGAATTATTTACTAGCATTCATGATTTCTTTCTATTAAAAAGTTTTCAGACTACATCCCCAATGTCCTTGCATCCATACAGTATCAAATGATTAAATGCTAGCCAGTGAAAAGTGCTCAGAGAGGCTGACCACTAAAATATACTTCAATGCCTTCCTAAGGATGACCACTAAAATATACTTCAGTGCCTTCCTAATGCCTTCCTTGGGACACTGACTAGAGAGATACAATTTCCAGTGTAATATACTCATCACCAAATCATTAGATTGAATGAAACTGGTTCCCAAACTAATTGCATAGAGCAGAGACACTCTAACCTCCACATTCACCCCATAACACAGGGTGAATGCTGTGAAAAATAAATCCTTGTTATACATATATCACAATGTTATGCTAAGCATGGAAAATGGGAATTCTTGGTAGTTAATAGTTTGCACTATGAGAGGTATTAATACTAGTGGTTTATTTGGCCCTACAGTTAGTGAAGAAAATGAGACTTCCTATTGAGACTAGAAAATCCTTTTTAATCCACATAGTTCCTACTTTACTGTTGTCAGTTATAAAGGAGTTAGCACCCTATGTAAGAGTTAAAGACTCAGATGGATAATTAAGGCCATGGACAAAGTTGAATGACTTGGAAAAATTACTAGTAAGGCAAGTATTATAGTTCCTACTGTATTTGTACCTTCAGGTTGGTTTACTTGCTGATGTTTACTTTCAGACTCAGTATTCTCAGCATCCACAGATGCTGAGATCACAACTCAAAAGAAGAACATATGTCTTCCCTTACTCAGTTCTTTCTTCCATCACATGATAATGATTTTTTTCCAGTAAACTCCCTAGCATAAAAATGAGAAGCACAAGCTTAATTCCATTGTTAATTTTAAGAGATATTAGTAAACAAAAATATTACCACTCACTAAGTCAGTTTGTCAATCCTATGGTCTGTACCCAACTGAAGTTGCAAATAATATGCCATTGAATGGCATAGTTTCATTATTAATAAAGTGAGCATTATACTACAATCAAATAGCTATTAAAGTATGTATTTTACATTAGAATCTTCTTTTATCTCAAACTTATTTTATGGATTATAAATGTACATATATGTATATATACACATGTATGTATATCCACAAACTATGAGCCACTGTCAGTCCTACCAGTTGGAATAATGCATTTGGGGAGGGATTTTTATACAAATTAATTATATGGGAACATTGAGAAGGAAATATTAGGTCACTCATGAAAGTCCTGTTAGAATTATATTGATTTTAAAAAATGATTTTTGTAAACTTTCTATTTCTATAGTGTAATAAACATTCTCCTTACTTCCTTTCCTCTGCTCTTAAACTGCACAATGTTATTTGGAAGGCTAATGTTTTCTAAAGAGAGGTCACTTTAGGAGAGACAAGAACACATTCTGTATCTAATTACCTTCATGACCTTAGACTATTTTCTTGCCCTCATGGTAGTGTGCATTTATATTGAAACATCCCTAAATCACTTCTAGATCCTTTATGAAACACAGGAAATGAGAGGAGCATTGAATGGCCATATAGTTCCTCTAAATTATTTTGTCTTCAATTTAAATACCAATTATCTAAATCATCACTCCCTTTCCCATTCCCAGTATCCCTGATTCCCACATAATTTTGATTTAGCTTAACTCTCTAAATGTCTGCCAAGCGGTTAGCACTACATAAGAGACTCTGAATGAAAGTGGCATCAGTATACCGTCATTCATTTATCAGTTCACTGTATGAGAACCTTAGCTATTTTTATTTTAAATTTTTGCATTGCCAGAAAACAATTTAGGCTTTTTTGTTTTAGACATTCAATCTAAGATTTTAGGGGGTTTAAATTAAGTACTACTAGGTTGAAAAATTTTATAATACTCAATTATTGTGTAGAAAGCATACCCAAACTTTACATTAACATGATTATAACAAGTTAGATAAGGAACTCATGACAAAACAATATGAGGAGTAATTCAATATGAGTATATCATTCAGAGCTAGGCAGTTTTTTAATAAAATTAGGAGAAGACTAATGGGACTATAAATAAAACTTTTTGTATTATGAAAAGTAAATACTAAGAAAAATGAAGCAAATGGAAGACATAAATTAGACATTTAAACTTTCAAAATGTTGCTCTTAAAATAAGATCTTACACTAATGAGGATTTATTTATTTTGTTTTCTTGAACTACATCACATAGCCCTGGTAGAAGAAAGATTTCTTAATATTTCACGGGTCCTCTCTGATTTGATTCTTATCTGTTTTGCATCCCTGTCTGCAATGGGATAGGTTTCCAGAGTGGAAATAAGTGTATGGTGTTTGTAACTTAATTCCCTTAGGTAAATATAAGATTTTTTCCAAAGCAATTTTGATTAATCTGAAAGGTCTTTTAGGAAAGGCAGTTATTTCTTAGAAGTAGAATAATCACAGTAAATAATTCCTGCAATATAAATTTTAAATTTATTTAGAATGACTCAAAAAATAAAGATTTGTTTATGTGTATATAGCTACTTCAGAGTCATACAACTAAAGATGTTGTCACTTAACAAATGAACATAGAATGATGATAGATTCAGTGGATGAACAAATAGTGACTTATTTTAGAATTTTTGTAGTAGATCAGAAGTCCAAGATAGTTCTCAACGGACTATAGTTAAGGTGTCTGCAGTTTGTGTACAGAATCTATTTCCTAGTTCATTCAGGTTGTTGGTAGAATTCAGTTTTTGTAGTTACAGGGCTCTAGTCTGTTTTCTTGCTGCTGTCACTGAGAGCTGTTTTCATATTGAAGGCAGCTATTTTTCTTGACTTGTGGCTTTAGTTTTCATGTCTTGTCTGTTTGATTCACTATTTGGTATCTTTATCTTTTAAGGATCATGTGATTAGATTGGGTCAACATAGATTATCTAGAATAATTTCCCAATATCAATGTTTTATCAATCTTCATCATATGTGTAAGACTTTTTCTCACATAAATAACATATTCCCAGGATACTGGGATCAGGAACATTGGACATTATTAGGGGGACCTTATTTTTTTTGAAGATTTATTTATTTATACACACAAGAACTGGGGTACAGACCAGAGTCCAGGGCAGTGACAGGATTCACCAGAGACAGAGTGGGTTGCAGAACAGGCAGATGGACTGAAATACACTGCTGAGGGGAGCAGTGGGCGAAGCAGGAGAGGTCTGCTGTGCCATGTGAGTCCCCTCCCTGGCCGGTGGCGGGGATTGAACTTGTGCTGCAGTGGCTGCAGTTTGCCTCATAGTGCATTGCTTAACCCACTGCACCACCAGGGAGGCCCAGGGAGACATTATTTTTTGCCCCTCCCATTTAATTGTTATGAAATATGAACTTCACATTGTGTGTGAAAATTTAGGGAAGCTTACATGTTTTTTATTTAATTTCCTATCATTAAGAAAATAATTAACTAAGACTTTACTATCTTAGAAAACATTTTATGTGCATGGAAGTTATTTTTACTATGCCCAGATAATGTCTTTTTACTGAGAAAATTTATCTTAAAAGAAGAAAGAAGTGAATTTTATTTTAAATAACTGGTCTTAACTTCTCAAAAGGAAGTATATCTGTGCTCTATTTTGATAATTGAATTTTGATTTCAAAGTATATTTTTTGCAGAAGATATAAATATCCATAAAGTCTTGAATTAATGCCCTTTAATAAGTCAGCTATTGTGTTTTTTTTTTTTTCCTAAAACCATGACTTGTAAAGTGGAAAGTTCTGTATATATAGCAATTTCACAAGGACTTGCCAGTCTGCCTTTCTATATTTATTTATCTTTGCTTTTTGCCTTCTGCTGTCTCTAGTAGTTTTTTTTATTTTTACAATTCCTAAAGTATTTTTATTTTTAGAAATTAGGACCTAGACTTCATACTATGGTGGAAAAAGATTACAGATACAATTTTTATGTCATAGTTTCAACTTCACTGTAAGAAAGTGACTTTTGTGTATCCAGTATTTAATTTAGAATTATATTAAATGTTATTTTACCATGTTGTATTAACAAATTTATGTACATATATTTTCAATTATCTGTCATCATTTATTGAATGAGAGACTATTTTGTCCTATTGGCAAGAAGATGAGGGGAATTTCACAATGAATCATAGAACCGTTTTCTATGAGTGTTCAACTAGTCACAATATTATTAAATTATCTAGTTGCATTTAATATAATTATATATGTGTATGCGTGTGTGTGTGTGTATGAACATTTTGGACCTTCATCTTATAGGTGATACTAAATAGCAGTTGGAGTCATAAAAATAAAATAGTCCCTTAAACTTAACAAATATGTGACTATAATAGCTGCAGATGCAAAGAATAAAACATAGTCCTTGAGTATAAAAAATATTAAAATGGAGAGAATTTGCTAGATAATATTTCTGGAAGATGAAAAGGTATAGAAGTTTTATAATTTTGTATTCCAAGTTTATACTAAAATTGCATAACTATAAACAAGATAATTCTAACAGACATCTATAGAACTCTGATGATAATGAGAAAAACCACAGGGAACAAAAACATACCAGGGAAAACCTAGGGTTCCCAGAAACCCCACATTTTATTAATAGGGGAAAAAATCCATGCTACCCATTCTAATAGTTCATAGTTACAATTAGTTCATTCCAATAGTAACCAAATTCTAACATGAGCAAACATTTTTAACTGGTGAGAATTTCAAATGGACAGCAGATTGGGAGGAATAGGAAAGAAAGAGATTTCAAAATATCAACTCTTGCTCAAACTCCAAATTCAACCATCCCCTCATGGGCAAAAAAAGTTTAGTGGAATAGTCAGGGCCAATGTCAAAAAGCAGGGCCACCTGGAGAAAGACTCTAAGGCATCTTCCAGGTAGGAAACACAAGCAATAAGTTGGGCAGGGCCCAGCGGACTGTGAAAGAAGAGAAATAAAGTTCAAAATGTATAGCCCAAATGGAATCTACTACTAGATCCAGATGGTGAGTCACTGCCATAGTCTCTCAAGACAGTGGAATTGTACTGCCTACTGAAGTGCTAAAGTTGAAAAAAGAGCAGAAAAAACAGGAGAAATGTTTGTCTTTTTGCCTTCTGTGTCCCCATGCCCTCCACTCCCCATTTAACATGGCCCCACAGCTCTTTCTCCTTCCCAGCAGCCTCACACCCCACATTTCAAGAAGTCTGCTTCATGACATGTTGGGGGTTGCAGTGCTAGATCCCTGGGATGTCCCGTTGTGGAGATGCCGGTGGGAAAGAAGGAAGGGATGGAGTTTATTCAGAATGTAGTTCTGTGTATATATACTAGAAAATGTTAGTCTACACTGTATTTATCAAAAAATTACATCTGTTTGAAGATAATTTCTTGAATGACCATTCTTTTTCATTTCACTTTACTTTTCTCCTATTTAATGTGGACCCCTTGGAAGCAGGGGATGAATTCTTTTTATCTTTTTATTTCAAATCATTATCCTATGGGCCTCCCTGGTGGCGCAGTGGGTTAAGCAACACACTATGAAGCAAACCTCACCCACTACAGCAGGAGTTCGATCCCTGCCGCCGGCCCTGGCGCGGCAGACCTTTCCTGCTGTGCCCGCTGCTCCCCTCAGCAATGTACTTCGGTTGATCTGCCTGTTCTGCTCCCCACTTTCTGTGGTGAATCCTCTCAACCCCCCGGCCCCAACACACACCTCTGGCCCGTACCCCAGTGCTTTTAAAAAAAAAAATCACTATCCTAATATGGACAGTATGAAAGCAGACACTGTGCATTATGTAAAAGCAACTGATACTAACGATAAAAAGAATCTTTGAAATGATTTTAAGATCAGTTTCATTCATAGATGAGGAAACTTATTGTCCAAATCACAAATTCATTGGTGTCAAGATTAGACTGGTCATTCTGCATCCAATTTGTAGATTTTTTTTTTGTCACTGACTATATTTTTAGGTGTATGTTTTTGTTTTAATTTCTCTATCCATAGGCAACATGAACAAGAGGGAGTTGTTAAGACTCTGAATGGATTATAAGAACCCAAAGACTGCATATGAATTAAGGGCAAAAGCCTTTTTTAGGATTCTGACATCAGAATATTTCTTCCTTCCCCCTGGATCATGAATTTACTCAGTAGCTTTAATAGATATCATAAGGGAAAAAGAGATTTCTAACTCCTAAGCCATTCTCTACCTGAGGATATTGATATTTTATATTATGTTTGAATATTTTTCTTTAAGAAAAGCTAATCTTACTTGGACAGGGTGACATTTAAACAAATGAAATTTTCAACATTTCCCTGGTTTTAGCCAGGGGAAAGATGATTATACAAAGATAGTCCAACCATTCCTTTAGGGTTCATGAGTCAAACTCCTCATTTTTCTCATTCACACTATAGACACTTACACTTTGGTGAGCTAAAGGTAAGAAATAATATCCCATGTTACCAAGATACACAGAGCTAATTACTCATGTGCAATGGAGAGTAAAAAAAAAATATCTTAGGTCACATTTGTCTCAGTGGACTTGTCACCCCTATGATTCATAAGAACATACGTGATCACAGGGTATGAAAGGATAATAAAGTGATAATGAGATGCATTCTAGAAAAATAGAGAAAGAAATATGTTTTCTTTCCTGGCCATAAAAATAGTATCAATGCCATCACTTTATTGAAAGAGAAAAAAAGCACAATTATATTTGGATTTGTTGTATCTGTGTCTAGGGTCTCTTCTAGATGGAACAATGTATAGATTCCCAAATATGCTAGTAAATGTCATCAAGATTTTGCTCAAAGTGTTTCATGTGTCAGGAATGTACTCATGTGGGTCTTTTCTGTTATGCACCACCCTCAATCAGTAATCCACCAATAAAAATTAGAAATCATAAGAAATACTGTATTTCTAGTGAATTAGGATGAGTCATGCTTATCCAAAGCAGAGTTAATAAAAGAAAAAAAACAGGAAGAGAGAAGAGCAACAAAAATTGGGAAAGTCAGATAAAGAGATCAATGAAGCCAACTAACACAAATATTTTGTAAAATTAAAGTTTAAAAAGATTTATGAGCAACATTATTTGCAGTGTAAATTAGATGGGTGAAGGAATGAATAGGCGATGAATACATTTGGTGATCAAACTTCTGAAATTTTTTTAACTCCTGTTGTATTCATTCAAAAAGGTATTGACTTTCTAGTTTTAAGAAGTATTTTTGTTAGGTGGCCCACAACTTAAATTTTTTTTCTTCAGTGTTATTCAATGTGTTAATTCATTGAAGATGAATATACAGTGAATAACTTCAAAATAACAGAAAATGGCCTCAGTATATGTTTCAAATGATCTCTTCATCAAATTTGTTTTGTTAAGAAATAGCATATTTCATAGAAACAAAAATTGGACCAATCAGTTTCAATTTTAATTAAATTATTTTCTCTTTTAACTCTGATTAAATTACAACAGCTAGCTAAACCCAAACGATAACATTTAGCTAATTTAATTAGGTAATGACATTGCTTTTCTCTGTTTCCATTTTAAATGACTAATAGTTGGATGTTAGTCTTTTCTCACACAAATTTCTCTGTGCTTTTATTGGGTATGTGTAGTCAAACATTAAACAAACTAAAATTAACTACATAACACTTTAAGGTTTTTTTTCAACCTTTATGTTTGAAACATTTTTATAATACATAAAAAATAATAAGTGGGGAAAAGGTAAAATGTATTGTGATAGAGAACTATGGACACCTTGGTGGGGTATTGTGACAACACACACATGAAGGGCATGATCCTGTACTCTAAATCATATACAGTGTTGTAAATCAGCACTATCTCAATAAATAAACAATCCTAATAAACTGGAAACAGAAAAAAATACTCAAAAGATATCTCGATCTTGCTCCACCTTTCAGCATTTCTTAGATATGTTTATGAAACAATTCCTCCTTCTTAAAGAATTTCTGGGTATATATTTTATGTTACCCTCTTAACCAGGATTTTTCCTACCTCACAAGCTTTTGTTTTTAATCATATTTTTTATTTTAAATTATCTTTGGTAAACTCAAAATGCTGGATGATACCTGAACTTATTCTTCACACCTCTCTTATCTTATGCGTAAGATTTAATAACTTCCAGGGTATAATAAGTCCCAAAATTATATCATCAGCTCTGATAATTTCACTGGATCTATAATATTCAAGCATCAAAATGTCCATGAATCTCTATATCCATAAATAATAGTCATCTCAAATTTAACTTGCTTAAGACACATTTCCTAATTTTTCTTCCAAATTAGTTGCTCATGTAGTCTCTCTTATTTTGTTGATTGCAGGTATGACAACTTTTGAAGGAAAAAGTAAACCTCCCAAACCAAACAAAGTAAAACAATAAAAATATTTTATTTATATAATGTCAACTTCTAGGATGCCCATTGTCATTCTCCTGTATCCATTGTCTGTTCTCTTCCTTTTTTTTTTTATTTAAGTGTATTTGACATCATTTGTATTCCCCAGGGAGTTCCCACCACCATTCCACCCGTGCACCATCACCTCAGTGTCTTGTGTCTCTTCTTAATCTGACACCTGATAGTGACGTCTACGCATTTTAGTAGGCTCTAACTTGTCTACTTATTTCACCTTTTCCTTTCTCTTGTTAGTTTTCCCCACATGTTCAACAAAATATTTTAAAAAGAAAGATGAAATTCTACCCTTAGCTATGAGAGAATAGCTAAAGTAACTTTAAATTATCCCAACAAGAGCGACTAAAAACTGGATGAATTTTTAAAGGAACATTATTTTTTACAGTAGTTTGACTATTCTGGGAAGACAAACCTTAGAGTTCATGGTTACCAAGTTTCTAAGATTTGAGGAATCATGCATTCTCCCAAAAGAGTGCTCTCAGAAAGAGAACAAAATATTTTGCAATGCAGTTTTTACTTATGATATGATACAGATCAGGATAAAGTAATTTCTATTTGATTAAGATATTATATCTTACATAATGGGAAATAAATAATTAGCGTTCAGAGATTGTAAGGAAAAAAATCTCTGATAAATTTTTGAGACTTTCATTGAGACCTCCCTTAAATAGAATATAATTTAAGTATAATGGCTTTAAATGAGTTAAAGTATTATGTTCATAATCTAATTCCTGACTGAGTGATGGAAATTAAATCCTTGATATTGAAGTAATCATCATCCAAAATCTCTACACTACAAAACCTGTAACATTATGTCCTTCATTCAAGTATTTTAGGGATTATAAATTTACCAGAAACCAAGAATTAAAAATGAGAAATAGAATCAAATTTATAAATGATCCAGATACTAGATTTATAAGAATTTTCAGTTCTGTTTTGTAAAAGAGCCAGCCACTGTCAGAGGATATATGAGATGTTTATTTGAAAATATGAACTCTCCACAACTACTGGAATTGCCTAGAACAATAGGTTAAACATCATGACTATTAAGTTAACTTGTCACTTTGACCCCAGTGCAAAAATCCATTATATCTGAAGCAGTCATTTTTATAACAAAAATTAAATTATTTCATCACACCCAAAGCCACTTGTAGATATTAATATGCAATTACAATTTCATGAGATTTGAAGTGTAGAATTAATTACCATTTTAATATTTGATCTTGCCTTCATATTTTATATTATAAATATGTTATTAAAGCCTTTCTTCCAGGTACAATATCTATTAGGAATCTTAAATAAGATACCATTTAAGTGGAAACATGACTATTTTCACTACAGAATTGAAGGCCCAGAATAATATTAAATGAGTACAATATTTATAGATGTATCATAACAAATGCTGCCATAAGGGGGCTTAGGCTTAAACATCATGCTCTTACCATCCTCCTCAGTATAATTAGAATGTGATTTATAGGCAATAAGCACATATCCAAAAAATGCACATAATTGAGGAACAGAAACAGATTTCAGAAATACATGGCTTAATTGATGTCCTGAGGAACTAGAACAGCTGGAGGCCTTACTTCATTATGCTGCTCCTTCACACTAGGAGCGAAGAGCATGAGAAGTTCTCTATAGCTGCAAAAACATCCTTTCTCTTTTCCCTATTGTAACCATAGTCATATTTTCCCAGTTATATACTCAGAATTTGTGAATAATTATCTTCCCTGAAAGAAATGGGAATTCTTTAGAGAAGTGAAGAGATTTTGTACCCTGCATGTTGAATTGATTTCAAATTAATAAGCACTGATGTGTCTTTTGAAGTGAAATTTCAGCCACTATGGACAGCAAATTCCCAAATTAACTGAAGATTATTTTTTAAGTGTGCTAATATTCAAATTAGCATCATCTAAATTGACACATGGGATTGAAGTGAGAACAGATGAGAAATCAGACAAGGTGCTGCTACTCTCATTTAATAAGTGTGTAAGAGCATTAAAAAATAATTCAGACATCATGAATGAAGAACAAAGCAGAATATAGCTGTTGCCTTTAATGAATCTCAAACTGATCTGAGTTCATATATTGTTTATGAATTTGTACCCAAATCTAGCCTACTTTTCCCAAAATAACTAAAGAGTTTTTGTAACTTTTTCAGCTAATTGGCTAAGAGGATACTTTGGTTATGTCACTTAAGAATGCATCAGATCCTTATTTGGTTCCTTTACATTCCTCCTAGAGGGGGAACCATCGGTATTTTTCTTTTGCCTTCTGACTTATTTCGCTGAGCAGCTCCCCTCCAGCAACATCCATGTTTCTATGAAGAAGTCTAGTTTATCTTTTTCGATTGCTGAATAGTAGTCCATCATGTATATGTACACAGCTTCCTGATCCAATCATATGTTTTTGGGCATTTAGCTTGTTTCCAGGTCTTACCTATTGTAAAGAGTGCTACTATAAACATAGGGGTGCAGGTATTCTTTTGAATCAGTGTATTTGTGTCTTTTGGGTATATTCCTAGGAGTGGGATTGCTGGATCATATGGAAGTTTCATTCTTAGTTGGGAACCAAATAAGAATCAAGGAAAAGAATAAGAACAATAATAATAATAATAAGACACAACAAAAACAAAAAAGACAAGGACAAATTGGGGACACTTGGTGGGGAGGGGGAAAGGGAGGTTTTAGGGCAGATAAGAGCACAAGGGACTGAGGTGATGGGGCACTGGTGAAATGGTGATAGGGAATACATGGTGATTACAACAGATGTCAAATATATATAAAGAAAGAAAAAAAGAATGCATCGGAGGCATAATTGGTAACAGTAATTTGCTTATTTAAAAAATAGGGTTCTTATATTTGAAATGGGATAAAATACAAAAGGTGGCAAATTAAATACATATACTGAAGTTCCCTTACAAAGAGATAATGAGAAGGAGTAAGTGGGTTCTTGCCCTTTATTCTATAAAGTTTGCAAATCATAGCAGTAAAGCTACTCAATTATTCATGAAATAAAGTTATTCCTAGTCATTTTGGGATGAGTGGTTTTCCTCCAAATTTACTTCTACCTAGAATCTCTGAACCTAACCTCTTTGGACATAGAGTCTTTGCAAACATAATTTGTTAGGATGATGTCATATTAATTTATGGTGGGCCCTAAATCCAATGATGTCATTATTAGATTTAGGGGCCACTCCCTTACTAATGCTTTTGCTATAATAAGTTCTATCTTCATTTCCATTCATACCCTGGCATTTATTATTTCTTCTTTGTGTTCCTTATTAAACTCAATAGTTTGTTCAGTGGCACATTGCTTATTCTCCACAAAATTTGTTTTTCCGCTCTTTTCTTGAACTCTGCTTTTGCATTATGATCTGAAAAGATGCTTGATATGGCAGTGTGAACAATCAGGTTTTTTGTTTGTTTGCTTTTGTGGTTATTTTTATTGAAAAATTGATGAAAACTTTGTAGTGTGTTTTATGCTAACATGTACTCATACATTTTATTTAAAGTTGTGCTAATGCATAGTGGGCTTTCAAAATATACATTTATACATGTACTTGTATGTTTTTCATATGACTATAAATGTGTTTTCATATATATGTAAACAATCACAAATGGTTATGTAATTTCTTCTAATATATGTGATTATATCATATATATGTGATTATATCATATATATTATTTCAATATTACATGTTCTAAGGTATTATTAACAATACGTTGGTTTTAGTTCAAAATTTATTCATTAAAACAAATATAGAAACGAGTAGCACATTTTTCACTGACATTACAGTGACCTCCTAATTCATATATTAATGATTACTATATTGATTCATCTGAAGAAATAGTTTTTAATTTATGCAGAGGCTACCACCTTTATATCCCTGAGTCAAAATGTTTTTACAGCAATCCTCATTTATCATGTAAATCAGATAAATGGCAAACTTTGTTTTAAATGCATCTGCTGAATTGTGACAGTCTAAATTTTAACATTTATGCATTTTACAAAACATACTCCCTTGCATTAAATTTGGCATCAGTGTTGTGACTATAGACCACAAGATGATAATGGAATATCAAAGAAAATGTAAAAAGCACATTATCTGAAAGCACAGGGAAGCTATAAAAAAGCATTTAAATTTAAAATGAACCAAGATGTAAAAATCATGAATAAAACAGATTATGAAAATTATTTTAAAACATCAAGTAGTAGGAGGTTACTAATTGAGTATCACCAAACCTAATTGTATTCAAGGCCAAAATTCAAACATGAGTCCTATTTAACTCTTACACATTTACACGACTTAGTAAAGAGTTAAAAAAAAAATACTTGTCACCTGATGAATTTGTGGCTGCTAATTCTATTTGCAATGAAAAAAAAAATTTCTTGGATTTTACTGGCAATGGGTTTTCACAAAACATTATATATAACAGTTAGTATGTGACCTATACTGAGTTTCATTTTGTGCAATAGAATAATAATATGAATCCCCAACATTTGTCTTTTATAAATCTTCTCTTTAAATGTTTCCAGAATTAGGAGAAGCTTGAATGCTTTAAACTCAAATGATGAATTAATTTATTAATGTGTTTATTATGTTATGCAAGAAAAGCAATCAAATACATTATTATTCAAAACTTTAGCTCAGTCACTGATTATTATATAAAGTTTTGACATACTTAATTGCCATACTTAATATAAGAGTAATTTCTTTACTCTTTTCCTACCATATTGTTTAATGATTTCTAGTGTCCATTCTGGCACATATGACTCCTGATGTAGGTGGAGAGAATAAGAGCTAGAAAGAAAGGAGCTATTTGCATAGGGAGCACTATTATAATATGGCATAGGTACTTTCCACATGATTGGGGTGATTGCTTATCAGAGCAATAAAATCTAAAAAAAAAACAAAAACAAAACCTAGGGAGTTAGCATCAAGGAACAGATTATGTGCCATGACATTTGGATATTCAGAAAAAGTCACTCTCAAATAATGTATCATTTATAATTGTAAATCTGGGATAATTTAAACAACTTTACTTTTTTATTTCAGAAACACCTAGCCAAGCTCTGTTTACTTCATGACCCATGTAACTAGTACTAACAGTCAAGGTGATACTGAATGCATTCTCCGTTCAAAATAAATGAAAATGATTGGTCCTAATATAGATAAAGAATACACCAGATTAGAGGGGATTCCAAAATGTAACACAAATATTTTTAAATCCTCCATCATTAAAACATTAATCTCTTTTAGCACTCAAATGAAAACTTAGGTTTTATCCAACAAGATTGCAGCAGTTCCTTATTATTGGGCTTTTATTTTTCATTTTTGTTTTGTTTTCTTTTTTTGAACTATGATTATTTTACATCCTTGTTAATTAATGAACTACCATTATTTTACAATTTTGTTAATTTTTTCACATTATAGGACTTCTCTCCTCAGGTGTGGTTGTTATAATTTTCCCACCATCAAGGCACACATAGTCCTGCACTGTATCCATTGTGCTCTCTTGCTCTCTTTCCCATTGACTTTTTCACTCCCCCATTCCTTTCCCTCCCCTCACTTCTAGATGCTTCATATATATGGTCAGTTTTCAAGGGCCAGTTTTAAAGTTTGTCTTTGTTTAATCCTTTGTTTGAATTATCTAGTTTCCACATATATATGCTACCATTCAGTATTTATCTTTCTTCTAGCTGGTTTCACTTAGGATAACCCCAGTTCCACTCACAAGGCATGAGTTTATCGTTTTTAATTGCTGAATAGTATTCCATTGTGCATATATATCACATTTTCTTGATCCACTCAACTACTCTGGGACATTTAAGTTGTTTCCATATCTTAGCTATTGTGAATAGTGCTGCTGTAAACATGGGAGTGCAGGTTTACTTTCAAATAATTGTTTTTGTGTTCTTTGGGTCGATACCTAGGAGTGGAATTGCTCAACCTTATGGAAGATGCATAAACCTCCACATTTCTTTCCATAGGGTCTGGCCCAGTCTACATTCCTACCAACAGTGCAAGCTTTATCCACAGCTTCTCCAAAACTTTGCATATCATCTCTCTGGAGTATCTAGGTCTTGCTCTTCCTAGTCTGGATCTCTATGTCTCTCTGTCTTTCTGTGTCTGTGTCTGTCTGTCTGTCTGTCTGTCTCTCTCTCTCCTCTAAATGTTGAAAGAATTCAATCTTCCACCCAATCCCAGTGATTATCATCATCGCCCAAAAGTTAAGAATTTAATCTCTTCAGGGTTCAAATAGAAAAGAAAAATAAGTTTTCCCTTCACTCAGAATTGCCTGTAGCTTGAGTAATACTCTCAAAATTGCAGTTCTGAAAGACAATTTTTTACATCATTATACGGAGCATTTAGTTCCTCATTGTCTCATTACCTCTCTATTTCCGATTAGGATCTTGGTATTAACTTCACACAATTAATTTGACCATGAAAATGGCTTGCTATACAAATTATTCAGATTTCCTTGAGGCTTGAAATAGCATTTTGTCCCTTTTTCTACTGATCAAGTTTTCAAACATTCATTGAAATTGCCTCATTATATGTATGAAAAATATGTAAATTTCAGCTAGTATTTTTAGTAGGATTTTCCACCTAAATGCTTTGTCTCATAACTTTTTAAAAATTACACATCAACATATGTGAACCTACACATCTGCTGGAATCCACATCTTACCATCTCCTTCATGGAAGAAAAAATATGCTTACTATCAAAGGCCAGTCTTTCAACCTATGCCCTCACTTTTTCAAGTATGTCATTTTAATTTCTATTTTCTATTATGCATCATGAAACTTCCACCTGCATTATGTCATTCCCACCACATTATTATAAACATGAAAGGTTAAAGTGTTTAAGTGTGTGGCTCTAGCACTAGTCTGCCCAAATTTGAAACATGACTTCACTTACCCCTTTGTACTCATCACTTAATCATTTTATTATTTTTTTGAAGATTTATTTATTTATGCATACAAGAGCTGGGGTACAGGCCAGAGGTGCAGGGGGTGAGAAAATCCACCAGACAGAGTGGGGAGCAGAACAGGCAGATCCACTGAAACACACTGCTGAGGGGAGCAGCGGGCACAGCAGGAGAGGTCTGCTGCGCCATGTGGGTCCCCTCCCCAGGTGGCTGCAGGGATCGAACTGGTGCTGCAGTGGCTGCGGTTTGCTTCATAGAGCGTTGCTTAACCCACTGCGCCACCAGGGAGGGCCCCACGTAATCATTTTAAACCTCAACATTCACACTGGAAATATCCATGTGTAGTTTAACATTCCAATTCATATTTCATGAAGTTATTATCTATATTAAATGAGATGCTATGTGTTAGCACTTAGCAAAACCCACCACACAGACTAAAATTAAAGGATTTGTTATAAATGATATCTTCAACTACCTCATATTTATATCAAAAGTTCCTTTATTTAAAAAATGTTAATTAAATGTCAGTAGTTTTCACCTCATTTCCTGTTGCCCTTCAGAGCCAGTCATGGCAATATGTAAACATATTAACTTTATTTTTTCTGACTGGCACTCCAGACATCTGAATGAATACCATAATTTCAAGCTAACAACAATAAGAGTTTTTCCCAACATATACTGATTTAATAATCAGAAATTTCAAATTTTTAGTCCATTAGACTTCCACTAGAACCCAATTGAGCCTGATATCACTGATAGCTAAATCATTGGCATGTCGTATCAATTTCAGTATGATCTACACCTGCAATTGAACTTTACTGGCCGAGATGACACCCACGCTTACCTTTCTACCCAAATGTTTGTGATTTTTCAAGAATGAAAAATTCTCAATTTATTGCCTTTTATTACCAAAATTTTTTTGGTAATAAAATGAATTTTATTTTGATGAATTTTATTACCAAAACTGATTATTTTGTTATAAATTTATCTAGACTTATACTATTTTCTTCATATGGAGATGCCAGAATCCCTGAGGTCACCATTGCCTAAAGTTCTTTCCTGGTTTATGACTTTTGTAGGTTATTGTTCCTAGAATGATTTGGAATAAAGTCATATAAATATGTTTTTTATATTTTCTAATACTTAACATATATAAAGATGTTGAAATTAAATGAAAATGTCATTATATTTAAAGCTGAAAGAAATATGCTATTCCAAACTATAATTATACACAACCATTTTCATATCAGCCATTAGTGAAAATATTTTTCTATCAAAATTAATGATAAACTACTTTACATTTTTTATAAGTATGTATATTTTTCTATTGAATAAATAACCCATTGTAGTATAATTCCTCCACCCATTAAATTTGGCATATGACTTGTTTGGTCAGTGAGTAGATCTCTCCTAGACCACGCACCAGTATAAGTTTTATTAACTTATCAGCTGCTTCTAAAATTTATTTATTTTTGTCCAGAATGGAGCATATCTCATAATGGAAAAGCATCTCAAACTATATCCATTTATATGAATAAATAATATAGAGAGAATCAACATAACATTATAAATAATAGTGTCACATAATATGAGCTAGAGATGAATATCTGTTTGATTAATAATATTATATATCATTAGGATTTTAAATGCAGTCTTTTTATATTACAAATATAATTTGTTTATAATTACAAATAATAATTTGTTTTAATTGAAGGTAATCTAACAAAAACCAATAATATCATTGAAACACCACACAGTATTTTCTCTTATATCTCTTTGTTAAAATTTAGTTAACTGATCACTCCCTATTTAAGGATAACTAGTACATATCTGTATTTTAACAGGGCACATCCCTAATCCCAGTGATGGAGAAGAAAGGGGAAACAAATATTGGGTTGACAGCTACCTGCCTTTGCCATATAATACCAAAGGTCACATATTGAGACATTATGTATCATGTATTATGAAGTACACACTTCCTTACAGCTTGATACTGATCCTAACTCCTATCCTCTTTCCTCATTCCCATTCATTTCAGTGCCACTTTATTGGACTCTTAATTTATTTTGTCTTTAGGCAACTTTTATAATAATTTTAGATATAGATAAAACATTTTTTCTGAATGTAATTTTAACAGAATTTCTGGCCTAGTCATCTCCTCAGTTTTTATTCACTTATCAAATTGTCATATTCTTCCTCTTTTGTTAAATATTTTTCTCTAGTGAAAAAAGGCAGAAAGTAGCTTGAAGTGTCTCATTGGAATTCACTTAACACAAAATATAATTAGTATATTCCTTTTACAAGGTTAGCATTTTGCACTTTCAATTTAAATGAAAGATAAATGTTGAAAGAAATAAGTGACTTGGAATTTTAGTAAAAGGAAAATATGAGATAGATGTGATAGTTTACCCTTCTTATTTTTTCTCCTTGACTTATTAGCATAAAAATAAAATCACCTATAATATTCAAGGTCATATTATGTTATAAGCAAAAACGTCTTACTAGTTTTACTCAGCACAATGTTAAGTAAAAATATACATGTTGTATCAGATTATATATGAGGAAATTCTCAAATGTGTTAGAATTGACACACTAGCATTTATCAACACTAAGTGGAGAACAGTACCAGAGACAGGTTTCTTTTTCTGAAGGAGAATGTGTTATCAAATGTTGGGAACAGCTGGCTTGACAGATTGTCCTTGTTTGTCCTCAGCATAGATTTTGTTGAACACTTCAGCATGTATTGGGTATGCTATTTAGGCTAGACATGACATTTTCAGTACCTATTAAAAGGTCAGAATGACAGATGTCTGAATGTAATATTCTCCAACTGGAAATTTTTATGTAATATCAAGACATATATTTTTTGAACACTGAGTTTATTTTAAATGAATGATAAACATTTGATTTTTCAGGGTTCCAGGTACTAGTCCTAATTTATCTGTTCCCTGGATATAGCACAAAATAAATGAGGTAATACAATGTTAACATTAGATAATATTAATGCTTAGCCTATGGAATCATTATAAGGACTAAATACAGGAAACACTTTGTAATTCTAATTTCAAGTTCCAAAATGTCACATGAACATTAGCTATTTTCATCATGGGTGCTGTGTATGTTTATGATTTATGTAAACAAATACACATACCAATTTCCAATGGCATTGATAGCAGATTAGCAAAGGACAGAGGGTTCCCAGTGATCTATGGTGAAGGACTGTGGGTGCTTTGATTGTGGGTGTGGTGTAGTGGTGGTGACATGCATCTGTGGGGGTACAAACCTTGTCCCCTGAATCATATAATTTTGTAACCAATGTTACCTCAAAAAACAATAATAATTCTGTATATAGTCATATAAGTTTCTTTACTATTTTATTTCTCCCACTGTTCAACAAGATCCATACATAATTCTAATTTTTCCTTAATGTGATGACTTATTTATTATATTCTCATATTTTAAATTTTATTAGTTACATTGAAGAAGTTTTTGAACTTGGATATCCCAGGAGCAGTCAAAAAAGGAGAGTCACATTTAAATGTGTTTGACTTTTGTCTCTAAGGCATAACTCCAGATTTTGTTATTCTTAAAATAAGTATTTCAACATGAGAACTGGCTATTTGTTAATTAATTTTATATATTTCTATTTCATAAATTTTTCATTCATAGGGTACTGTTTTAAATTTCAATTTTAGGAAGATATTGCACATTATTTGTATTCCTAAAACTTTCGGCTTTTGTGCTTCAAGTGAATATGTCAACTGGATAAATAAAGATAAATATTTTATAGCTCCAGAAGATTGGACATACCTAAAAAGAGCATCTTATTTAGTAGACAAATATGTTTTTAAAACACAGCCTCAGAATGCAAACACTATGTAAATATGACAAATATTTGTTCACATAAAACTAAGATGGTTCTAAAAATTTTGGGAAAATAATATTCTGCTTTTTGCATTCATAGAGACAGCAGATTGTGACATATAAACGGGCCCTGGAAAATCTGTAGATATTGATAGATACAAACGCTTTGAAGTCTTTGTTTTATTAACCTCAGTGATCATCTCTTACCCTTGTAGGAGGGTTACATATTCCCATTTTTGCCATTTCTTGCCAGTTTTTCTTGTAGATACAGTATGTTCTCCCTCCATTTGCAGGATTAACCATATGACTTGCTTTGAACAAAAGGATGGTGGTCTGTATGAGGCACACCATGTACAAACAGTAGATCAAATGCTCTTATGTAATTCTTATATTTTTGCTCTCTTTTATTCCACAAGGACAATTTGTTCCAATTTAGAGCTCTCACTAGTTCTTGGAGTAAGATGATTTATTTTTTTAAAGATTTATTTATTTATGCATACAAGCACTGGGGTACAGGCCAGAGGTGTGGGGGGGGTGAGAGGATTCACCACAGAGAGCGGGGAGCAGAACAGGCAAATCAACCAAAGTACACTGCTGAGGGGAGCAGTGGGCACAGCAGGAGAGATCTACTGTGCCATGTGGGACGCCTCCCTGGGCGGCAGTAGGGATCGAACTGGTGCTGCAGTGGGTGAGGTTTGCTTCATAGTGTGTTGCTTAACCCACTGCGCCACCAGGGAGGCCCGGAGTAAGATGATTTAAAGAACAGAGTTAAGCCCAGTATCTTGAGCTGATCAGAGCAGACCAGCAACTGACATAAATCTGTCATGGTAAAATAAGTTTGTTTTTTTTTTTTGAAAAACACTGATTTGGTGATTATTTTCTGCCACAAAACTGACATAGTCTTTCTATGACATGTTGCAAAGGGAGAATAATGCAATGTGATAAGGAGACATTGGTGGTTCTCTTTTGATTTATCTTACTCCTACTTTTTTACTATATGATCACCATTAAAAAGTAAATGGCAAAATATAGTAAATATTGGAACATTTCTTCAAGTTTCATTACTATTTAATGATTTTTTCCCCCATCACAAGGGGGATTTTCTTTCTAGAGAATGTGCTTCTGGAACAATCTCTATAAAATCTAGACCTTTGCAATGAAGAATTTAAGGAATTCTAGTACAACTTTCTAAGATTTATCCTGTTACTTTAGGAATTGATGCTTTTCATCTCAAAATCATAATTTTTCAAGACAGAACCTTGTGTACTAAAAATGATTTTTAGATATGCATTAAATCTCTTTTTCTGCCTCTTTTTCTCTCCAACTTTCTTTCCAGGTTCCTCTCCTTCCTCCCTCCCTCCCTTCCTTTCTTATGCCCCTCCCCCCTTCTCTCTTTTAAATAAAATTAAATGTTTGGTTCACATTTTTCTAGGCTGCCAAGATTGACTTCTGAATTGAATATTTTTCAGTAGTTAAGTATTGAGGGGTAGGAGTGCAAGGACTGATGATAAGAAATCTGATCACTGAACCATTTATAACACAGGCTTCAGTTAGATTTGAGATATGCTTGATGTTACCATGACCCCTTTAGACTGGTGATTCTTTTTGGTGAATTTGTGTTTTGAATGTCAATATGGGGGAGAGGTGAAAGTGGATGCTTCAGAAAGACTTCCAATCTACTGGATTTACCAAGCATTATTCCCCACCTTGCAGTGAAAAATCTGTAAAAATAGCAAATTCAGAGCTTATCTTGAATCTTTAGACTTCTAGCAGACATACCTGTGTAAGATTCAGCTAGAATCTAAAAATGTTTATTACTATATGTTGATAGTGACTGGTCAAATGAAAGAGTAAGCCTACAAGTAATAAGATTAAAGATGTATAATCCAAAAAAAAACAGTTTAAAAAGATATATATATATAGTAAATAATCAAGGAAATGCAATGAAAGAAACATTTAATTAAAGCCACAGAAGGTCAATACAGTTCTATGAATTATATGTTTTTCTAGTCTGGCTTAGTGTTAAGCTTAGATCTGATCAATAATGATTTCAAATACTTCTTTCCCATCCACTGAGAATTTCCTGACATGGCTAAATACTTTTGGGCACCTTCTTTATATTTCTGACATTACCCTTTGTGTAACTCATTCCTCTCCAGTACTATCCTTTATGCTCTTACCAGTTCTGAGTCTTCATTTAGTTTCCCTCTCCATTTACAGCAGAGTAAAAGCTTTCTCAAGACAGCAAGTTGTGGCAATCTTAGTTCTTGTAATTTTTCTCATTTTTCAGGGATTATGACAATGTTCTAATATTGTCTAATATCCAGTTAGTCACTGTTGTCTCATAACCAGTCTCTTGAAATCTGTTCTTCAGCACATAATTTTCTCTGAAATTTTTGTTTTAGACTTGAGCATACATATTCATATACACCAGGAAAGAACTATCAGAAATTAGATCAACAGACTCTTCATCAAAGTATAAAACACAGATACAAGTAGGTGTACATTAGAATCACTAAAATTAAGAGGACTGCTTGTATCAGGTTTTGGTAAAGATATGAAAGAAATGTTATATGTGTGAAATATTCTTGGGAATGAAAAACTGCATGAGCACTTGGGAAAATATTCTCTTCAGTTTTTAAGGAGTGAAACATATACCTTCCATCTGGTGGTCAGGAACATGCCAGCCTGCTTCTGGGGACACATTTGAGGGATGAGTCATGGAGCAGGTTTACAAGGCAAGACTCTAGCAGTAATACACAATCATGATTGATTATGTGACTATGGCAGGAGAAACAGGATCCAGGGGAAACAAAGGATAATCAACTTTATGGGTAATATTAGGGGACATGTTAGCCACGTATACAGGGAGAGCTTCCCATGTTGGTGGTTGGTGTAATTTCTGAGCTACTCCCAGAACACCTCAAAGCAATACTACATAATCAGTCAAATTGCTACCTAGGCATCCCTAATTGCCTCATGATGTGGGCCTTTGTCTTAAGGCAGTCATGCAGGAGTGCCTTATCCAATTCTTTCACACACACACACAGGTGTATAGTGAAGTCATACACGCACAGGTACAGAGGCCCTGAGTGGTAGAGAGGCCACACATCCATATCATGCAATCATTATGTTTAGTTTTAAGAAGATAAAACATGAACATCTAAATACAATGTGAAATACTGAAATAAATCCTGATATAAATCATAGCTGAAAAACTGGTTCATTTGAGCAAAATCTGTAGTTTAGGAAACAGAATCAGAGCAATGCTAATTTCTTAATTTTTAATAATATGCCACAGATGTGTCATATCCTAAAGGTAAGATGGTAACATTTTTTGTAAGTCTGCAATTACTTTTAAATGAATCAATTTTTAGAAACTTAAGAAGCACCCTATAGCCACAGTTCTTTTTGCCAGGAAACTCTTAGTGAAAAGAATTATTGATACTGTATACCAGGAAATGACAGAAGAGCAAGACATACTAGTTAAATTGATCAGATCAAAGGTTAAAAGAAAGACATTACTTCTAGAGACTATAACTTACATACCGTCACAATTTCTCAAAAAATATCCAAATGTAACTGATACTTGAGCTTCATTTTGTTCAGTTATTATAATTAGTCTCCATATTGATAAGAAGACATTAAGCAGTATTGGGTCAATATCAATATTTAGCTATTTCTAATTTTAATTTTTATTGGTATTGATTTTGTGAAATATCACAAAATGATGTCATCACATCATTTTATCTTCCTGAAATATCACAGAATTTTAATTAAAAATGAAACATGTTTATATTTTAAATACTTCATAACTGTTAGTAACATGCTACTTCAAAAACTATATATAGTGTGTGTTCATCAGTATATATGTGTATGTGTTTTACATGCATATTTATGCACATTTTACTTTTTGTTCAGTCATTAATATAACTAACCCATAATGACTTATAAGTGGTCACAGAAATTTAATGTCACTAGTTTTAGGTCAGATATGTAAGTCTACCATTGGAATCTCTATTGGAATCTAGGATTTTTTTTTTAATAGTTCACGATTGTCATGACAAATGTACAACAATATGCTTTAAAAAAACTGTGTCATGCAATTAATTTATTACTTTGCTTCACATTTAAAATTCTGAACAATAAGATACCTTAATGTTGGGGTAGATCCATTCAATACTGGAAACATACTTATAAAGAGGTCAGTCACTCTTGTGTTTCCTTGCAAGGCTAAAACTACAGAAATCAAAACAAGTATCATTTCAATTCTTCAGAAATTTTCATTCTTCAGAAATTAAATCCTCAGAAATTAATTTTTATTTTCTTTTCATTTTTCATTCTTCAGAAATTAATTCAATCTAGAAAATGCCTCAGTGTTGATTAAGACTAAATGACAAATAAAATGTTTTTGTGACAAACGTATTAAAAGACTCCAATGTTTGGTGTTCTTGAAATCCGCAATAGACTGTAGTTGGTCTAGTCTATATGAATGCGGTTACAATATATAACTATGAGAAATAGTCATAGGAGACAGGTTAGAAGCCACTGAACATATAATTTAAAAGTAGGAATCTTTTGTTAAATATTACGACCCTGCATTTGATGGAGAAGAATTACCAATGTTATCACTCTGTACTTGAGAAGAACCTCTAAATTTTCATTGTTGGAACAGTGAAAAATAAGCTGGGATGTCAGAATTCAACATTTCTCACTATTGTGAGAGGCCTTCATTAATTAAAAATCCACAGCGTGCAAATGTTCCATGGGACAAGGCATTCCTTTTCAGTTTAGAAAATGAAAGTTATTTCCTCTTGGGTTATGCATGCTGAGGTAAGTTTTATGCATCCAAGAAAAAAAGTATAGTTACCTTTCTTCTGCTTCAAGGACTGTTTTTTGCTACTTGTTTTTGAAAGACAGGGACTATGTATTGACATCTTGGGAATATTGACATCTTGACTATTAGAGATTTATGCTTTAATAATAGCTAAGTTGCATCAACAAAGAATAGTAGGAACCTTTTGTTAAAAAGGTAGGTACTGCCATGCATTGTATGGGTGGTATTATTAGGTTACTTAGCATTGAGCTAACCAATCGCCAGACTCTCCCTGCTTATGTCAATCTTTATTTCTGGCAAAATGCTATTCAATAGTCAAGTCCCAAATCACATTATCTCTCCCTTTGTGGTTTTCTTAATTCCCTTAAGAACTAGTTGCTATGGTGTGTTCTTTAAAAGAAAGTTTTCTTACTCTACTGAGAGTTCTTTACTGTTTCTGCTTTTTATTTATGTTTACTATTTTTATTCTCAAGTAAACTATGAAGTCCTTGAGCAAGGTGGCATATTTTGATTTCTAGTAGTCATCCAAAGTAGAAACTAGAAAATTAAAGAGCAAAATGATACAGGTTTTTTTTTAAGGGAAAGCATAGAGAGACTTTTTGTTTCTTAGTATCAACATTTAGATATTTCTGTCTAGTCAAAAACCTGGTATTATAACTTAAAGAATTTTGAAGAGTGAAGGTACAGCCTTATTCATTTGAATAATGGCACTTATTTTAGTATCTGGAAGATCAGTTGTTAGTGTACAATCCACAATTTCTATGTACCTCTCTCATTTTTAGTTTTAATCATTTTGTAATCTGAAACCTTCATCAGTGGACAGTGAACTGGTTCAACTGCAAGCGCTGATAGAAAGTGACTGCGCAAATTTTGGAAAAATCATTTCCCTCTGTTTATTTCCTTTTCTATAAAATAAAGTGGTTATGGTAAATTATTACCCTTGCTAAATCTCAGCCACTGGAAAACATTGTGGTAAACCTCTGCCTTTCCCCTCAGAATTTATAATAATAGCATAAGCTAAGAGAACACCCCAAGCAGAAGAAACCCAGAAGAGTAATTCACAGAGGTAGCATTGAATACCAATATGAAATCTTGCTTTGCAAAAGAAAGACATCTCTAGAAATCACTTTTTCTGTCAAGTTAGTGATATCCCTTCTTAAATGCTAAATTGACAGTGTCTTTTTATGGACTTTAATTAGAGAGAACTTCAAAATAAGTGCAAGATACCTCTATAAAAATTTTTACCTGTGTGTGTTTGGTTGTGCGTGTTTTTCAAATGTTTAAAAATATCTGAAAGTGCTTTACTTCATATGATTCTTTGTCATGTCAACTGCATATATTTTCCTTTCTCAGTAGCATTTTATTACATATACAATGATGTGTAACGTTTGTAGTGGTTATTTAATGCAGTCAAGTCCAAGGTGAATTCATCATAAAAGTTAAAAATGTATAGGTCTCATGCTTATCTGGGATGCTAACATCACTGCTAGATAAATAATGCAGTCTTCTTAGTCTTGCTCAGAAGCAGATCAATAAAAATTTCAAAAACCCTCTGGATGAAGTAAAACCTTAGGTTTGCTCTGAAAATTGTTCTGGTTTAACATTAAGTGGTTGCAACTTGGCATACTTTCAGCTATTTGAAGTTTTATAGTGGATAGAATTCTTACTAAAGCTACCTAATGACCCCATACATAATATTTGAGATGTGAGAGATAAAAAAGGGGGAAGAAAGAAAGAGTAAATAGTATGGCACATGATAATTTTTGTTAAAATATGTTCAGAGAAATGGAATTTTATGATTTTATGATTTTATGATTTTAAATCTTGTTTTACTTTCAGATAGGGTGGTTGTCTCAATGTAATAACAGATTTAAGTGACAATGTAAAGTCATCTTACCCATACCATGATTTAAACACTATCCACAAGGTAAAATTCTTCACTTGCTATTGGTCTGTGTTTAAAATTCAACTAATCATCATATATACACATTACCTTATTTCTTCTTGCAAATGCAAATGTATAAAAACAAGTTAAGACTAAGACATTCAGACCTTCTTATGAGTTTATTTAATGAAGGGCATGCTCATTCTTATGCCTGATGATACTTGTCAAGAAAAAATGGGAATTTTGATTGGGTAAAGAATTCTCAAAATGACTTTGCAACAATTAACACTTTATTCCACTATGCTTACCTTTCTTTTGTGATGAGTGAAAAATGTATTTTGATGGTATAACTTTAATTGCTAAATAGTCATCCATATTATAGATAAACTATGGATCAAATACTAGGCTTCAAGTGCCTGTCTTAATTACTAAACAGCAGTATAATAATCAGTCCATTTTTCTCATTGATTTTCTACTAAGCACATGATTCATATCTTATGTTTTAATGTCAGGAAGATTTCTGTCACCACAAACCAATTTTCTTATTCATATTTCCTCGCCATCATTTCAGGAATATAAATGGATTTTAACACCCCCTTATATTGAACATTAATATCAACCTATATGTGTTGTAAACGTAACTCATAACACATTCAAAATTCAGTATATTTATCAGTATATGCATTTTCCGTATTTCTTTTGTTTGGGGGATGTTTGTGATAGTTCTGTCTTCCACTAAGATTGTTGTGATTTGATTAAATCCCTAGTAGGGATTCCTACTAGAAATAATGTTCTTCACATGCCTAATGAAAGGAAGACTGGAATGTATCTTTCTTTTAGACAATATATCAAAGGTTTAAGAAATTGTTCATTTGCAGTGCACTACAACTTTTTTTCAGCTTTTATTTGTCTTCATTTTTGTTAGATTTTTATTTTACTTTTGATATAAAAGTTCAAGTTTTTAATTGTGGTTTTTCAATTGTCATTTTGTAAATTAAGAGGTAATTTGTATGGAGTTTATAACAATGAAACAGTTAATAATTTTAGAAAGTTTTAAAGTTTTGGAGAACTTGGCATGGGATTCTCAATGTAATTGAAAGTTGAAATAAAATAAAATATTTACCAACTTTTTCAAATGTTTCTTCTGCCATTTCAGGAGAGGTTTCATAGGAAATAAAACTATAAAATCACTTAATATGTGAGTTCCCTTTATTGTTTACATTTGGGAAGGCAATATATTACACATAATACCAATATACATAGGGAGCCTCTTTTCTCAAGGAAAAAAAAAAAACAACCTAAATTTATTTTTCATTTCAAAACATCAAAATGACTAGTAAAAACTTAGATCTACAATAAAGCTGTACTATGCTTATTTTTTAAATTTTTATGAATTTTTAAAATTTTTCTTATGTTGTTGTTTTTGGACCATACTTGATTTCTCCCCTGAGGTGTAGTACCTGTGGTTCTCCCACCACTACTGCACCAGTGACCCATCACCATAGATTTGACCACTCTCTCTCCCTCTCCCCTGCTATATGCCTCAGATCCATGGTCAGCTTGCAATTTTGTCTTTGACCCTCTATATTCTCTATATTCCACATGCACTGAATTTTTTTTTTTTTAGGATCTATTTATTTATGCATACAAGCACTGGGGTACAGGCCAGAGGTGTGTGTGTATGGGGCGGTGTGAGAGGATTCACCATAGAAATCAGCTGGCAGATCAAGGGAAGTACACTGCTGAGGGGAGCAGTGGGCACAGCAGGAGAGGTCAGCAGTGCCCTGTGGGTCCCCTCCTTGGCCTGCGGCAGGGATCAAACTCGTGCAGCAGTGGCTGCGGTTTGCTTCGTAGTATGCACTGAAACTTTTTAGAACACTAAGAGTATATGCCTCTGTCAAGACAAATAAAGATGTATGCTTAGTTCCTCTTTAAACATGTTTTTATTTTATCCCATTTTGTATTGCTTTTCCTAAATTATAATCTTCATCATCATCATTACTATTGTAATCATCACTAAACAGTATTTACTAATCAACTCATAGCTCATTTCAATTACAATGAGAAAATTATATAGAAAGGTAGGAGCATTATTTTATTTTAGTCAATTTATAATTTAATAGAAAATACATTAGATGAATTATTAATAGCATGAAATTGTGATTAAAATTAAAGAAGAAACATGATACAATGAAATTTTATATACGTGTATATACATACATACACAATATATACCCATATACATGCATATATACACACATATATAATGTGTATATAATTTTAATGTATCCCTTTTTTAGAGCATTCCATTAATTGCTTCTGATATGAAGCCCAATCAGGCTGAGATTAACCTGCATAACCACCAAAATTGGTGGGTCCTTGAGTTGTTGATGCTGAGTAATTTTTATTCTTGAGTAGCTAAGATTTTTTACTGGAGTATCTGGAGACATATGTATCCATGTCTCTAGAAATAACCCAAATTTCTGATAAATAAATTTAACTTATATAAATGAACACTGGCTAGATTACCCTCCTAGCATTCCAGTTGGTTCATACTATTCCTTTTCCCCATGATTGTTTCCCCACACCAAATTATATCTCCATGTATATTAATTATTTTTAAAACTTAGCCTATCATTACTTTAAGACTATGTGAAGTGAGTTTCCATACTCCTTAGAGCTAAGTCTACAGTGTGGACATTCCAGAAATTTATCTGTTTTATTCCACCCATAATCTAACATTTTCCATCTCTAAGTGGAGTTCTTAAGAATATGGCAATGAATTATGAGCATTTGCCTAATGAAGTAAAAGTGACTCCTTCATTAAGCAATTTTAATGGCTTAATTTATAATTAACTTAAATATAAATGCGTATTTGTGTATTTTAGTTGGATTTACCAAATTTACTTTACTTCGTATCTATATGTTTACTATGCAAATGCATATGCATTTCTTGGTAAGGGGGGGGGAGTGTTTACTTGCTATATTGTTATCCCAAAGGATGAAGTCAATTTAGCATTAAAATTAATCACATTAGTTTACTTGGACAGTTAATCCTCTTTGACCTTACACTGTTAACTGCTCAAGAAAAAAAAATATATTGTATTGTTCATATACATCCCAAAATGTATCATTTTAAAAGTACTAGCAATGGCATTTATAATTACTGTTTTTTTTTTAAATTACTGGATTTTTGAAAAGCAAGTGCTATTAAACACAGCCAACCCCCATATCAATTTCAAAAAGGACCTTTATTATCATAAGCAGATTTCATAAGCAGATATGCTGCAGAATGTGATTGTTATCTTTTATATTTCATTTCTATTAATATTATCTTTTTAAATTGACTTACTTGATGAAAAATGAATTTAACAGCTAGGAATATAATTCTGTCTAGAGGTATTGGTTACTTTTTCTCTAAAGATTATGAAGATAGTGAAGCAAGAAAGAAGACATGCCAGACCAGAGAAAAGTGATTTAATGAAGGAAAGAAGGTTTAATTTTCAATATAGCTTCATGAACTATAATACTGTATGAACTGTTTCCCTAATTGCGTTTATAAATACTATGTGTTCTGAGTTTTTTTTTTTGCATTTTGAAATTCTTTCTTAATAATAGAACAAATGACAGTATTGAGGAATGTTCTTTAATTTCAGAAGGAATAAAGTAGTTTGGGTAGTCAGGGGAAATACATAAATACATACATCTATGTTTTTGTTTTTTAAATATTTTATTTATGCATATAAGAGCTGGGGCACAGGCCAGAGTCACAGGAGGTGAGAGGATTCACCAGAGGCAGAGTGGGGAGCAGAAAAGCCAGATCCACTGAAATACACTACTGAGGGGAGCAGCAGGCGAGGCAGGAGAGGTCTGCTGCACCATGTGGGTCCCCTCCCTGGCAAGGGATCTAACTTGTGCTGCTGTGCTACTGATGCTTCACAGGGCAGTTTTCAACCCACTGTGCCACCAGGGAGGCCCCATAATACTAAGATATACAATTATATGTGCATGTATGTGTGTCAGAGTGACAGAAAAGTAGAAATAATGGCTTAGTGATTTAAATTGAATTCAGAACACTGATATATGTTCTTGCACTCAGTTATTGGAGATGTACAAGTCTTCATATTAAAAAACGCAATGTTAATTATTTATAGCCATGGACAGTGACAGCCATAGCCATTATATGCTGTCAAATAAAAAGAATGTAATTGATGGCTATAATTATTTTCTTAAACATCAACAAATTTTTTCTTCCATCATTTTCTTTCTTTTTTTTTTTTTTTTATTTTTACTTAGAAGCACTGGGGTGTATGCCAGAGGTGGGGAGTGAGAGGATTCACCAGAGACAGAGTAGGGTACAAAACACTGGATTTACTGAAATACACAGTTAAGGGGAACAGCAGGTGAAACCGGAGAGGTCTGCCATGCTATATGTGGGTCAGCGCTCTGGCTCAGAGATGGAACTCAGGGTATCACGGTGACCTTTTGAGGTGCTAGCACTGAGACTTATTAACCCTTAGGTCACCAAAGAATCCCCATCATTTTCTTGAATTGATTCTCTGAAGTTATTGGTGAGGATCACTATCTTGTAATTTATCTCAAAAGTTCATTAATAATGATAAAGCATTATTCTACAAATTAGAACATGTCACCTCCCATTCCTCCTCTCTTTTCATTCATTCCATCCATTTGCTGTTCCTTCTTTTCTTTAGGAATTTTTGTGACTACAAATTCTACTATAGTAAACAGAAAGACCACTCCACCATCATCTTTTTTTTTTTAAAGATTTATTTATTTATGCATACAAGCACTGGGGTACAGGCCAGAGGTGAGGGGGGTGAGAGGATTCACCACAGAGAGTGGGGAACAGAACAGGCAGATCAATTGAAGTACACTGCTGAGGGGAGCAGCGGGCACAGCAGGAGAGGTCTGTCACACCGTGTGGGTCCCCACCCTGGCTGGCAGCAGGGATTGAACTCATACTACAGTGGCTGTAGTTTGCTTCATAGTGCATTGCTTAACCCACTGCACCACCAGGGAGGCCCTCCACCATCATCTTATAAAGCAGTTCATATAACCTTAGTTGCAGTGATAATTCTTTCATATTTACATAACTCTGAGCATAATATCATAACTAATTTCTGAGAAACTTGACCTATTTTTTTAAAGATTTATTTATTTATGCATACAAAAGCTGGGATACAAGCCAAAGTTTGAGGGGTGAGAGGATTCACCAGAGACAGAGTAGGGAACAGAACAGGAAGACTGACTGAAGTACACTGATGAGGGGAGCAGTGGGTGAGACAGGAGAAGTCTGCTGTGCCATGTGGGTCACCTCCCTGACTGGGAATTGAGCTCGTGCTGCTATGACTGCAGATAGCTTCACAGCACTGTTCCCTAATGCCTTGTGCCACCAGGGATGCCCCTTGACTTGATTTTATCAACTATCAAGGATGCTTCAATTCTGCATTGTTAGCAATGGTCATTGCAGGAATTATTTTTTGGCAGTAAGAAAGATTAAATTATGTTTTTTCCCACCACCATTGCTTGCATTCCTTGGCCTTTTCTCCCTCTTCTTTTTAATTTTAGAGTCAAATTTCATTATTAGTATCCCCTAGTTTCTATAAGTATGTTATATTGTCAAATCATCTTTTATATAAGTACCCAGTATTTGTCTTTGTCATATTGACTTACTCTTCTTCACATAATTACCTTATGCTCCTTCTATTTTGCTATAAATGGACATATTTTGTCTTTCTGTGATTAAATAACATCTCATTATTTGGACATATTATGTTTTCTTAATCCAGTCCTCTCTCAGTGGACACCAAGGTTGTTTCCATGTCCTAATAGTAATTTTTTACTGTATGGCATCTTTTCATCCAGCCATTTTTAAAATGCATCAGAAATCACATAGTCAGTTTCTTCTCCATTTGTAGACAGCTTAAGAACCTCAGAATTCTTTCAGAGTTTATCACAGGTTTAGGCCACATTTTAAGTTCAGCAATTACAACATTAATAGATAAGGTCATGCCTCTCCTGAATCCCTCTGGATTCATAGTTTAGCTAATCCTGAAGAATTCTTCCTTGGCAGTAGAGTGTGCCAACTGCACTAGTACAGTGGTGGCATTTCAGCCTTTTCTTTTGTATTATTGGCAAAATTTGAACCAGTTTAGTGTAATATTTTTATGTTTATTGGTTAAATCAATGAATTTTGCAATGGTTTACCATCTATTATAGCTCAGGGACTTCCTCATGTCTTTTCAGTAGTCACTATTCATCCCTTTGACCATGCTAATAGCTACAGTATTGGCTATCAGGCATATTTCCTGAAGCATCAAGTCTCAGTAATATGCAACAAATTTTATGTCTTTTACATATGGTCAAGTGAGATGAGGGGCCAGTGCCCTGGATACTGGCCCTATCTGGAAAAAGCTATGGGTAGTAAAGAATTTCTTAGTTGACTACAGGGCATGATGGCAGTCACACAGACAATCTGTGCTGAGAGAGACAAAACTAAATTTCTTTACTTGGTTATTCATTTAATCCTAAGATATCCTAATTTATATTTGAACACAATTTTGATAATACCTTGATGAGTTAAATTTATCTCATTTATATTACAAAAATTGCTTTATGTCCTTAGAATATATTTGAACACAATTTTCTATTGAGTAAAATAGAGTCAAAATTTGTAGTTGCAATTAACTCCTGGAGACTAAAAATTAAATGTATCATCCTTGACTTATCAAAAAATTAATTATTTGTCCTCAAGTTTTTGAGGACTGAACTAAAATCTGACTTAATTTTTTAAATATAACAAAAAGAATTCTGTGAACTAAAAACTTAAAATATAAACTTATTGGAATAAAATTCATTACATTTACTAATCAAAGAAACCCTCTGATTTAATCCAAACTGGTGTATTTACGTATATAATCAGTATCCTTGATCAACAAACCTTAAGTTCTTTGAATTATCATACAGTATAGTTATTAATAATTAACTTTTATAAGCCTTATTTCCCATGATAGAAAAGTATGCATATATTAAAATAAATGTTTAATGTTAAAAGGTTTATTAATTTAAAATGACTTTACTATGTATAATAATAAAACCTACATTCCTAATTAGTGTGTACATATTTTTTTATTTTTCCAATATATACCCATTCAATATTAGTTTTCTAACCAAAGTCCAAATGGCAATATTTTACATGTATAAATTTACATAAATATATGTAAGTTTTAGATAAATATATACATATATTCATAATTTTAATTTCTTTTTCTTGTAACATTTGATTTAGATACAGTAATTTTATGGTATGGCATGGGATAGAGACTAGATACTATTATAATTCTCTCCATGAAGTCATAGATCTACTTTGGCAAACTAATTTGGTTATACAACTAGAATTGGTTTATTTCCAAACAAATCTTCTTAGAAATAGTAGGAATGTCTTCTGTTTCATCAATTTATTAAGCAGTAATTCCAAGAGACATTTTTCAAATTTTTAAAAATAAGTTGCTCCTGTAGATGAATTTGTATTATTAAATCCTGAAAACTCTAGGGAGACAGAACCATAAAGGTAAGCCAAATGCCTCCAAATGCCAAAAGCAGACTATATCCCATAATGACTCAGGTATAAACATGCAGTAAATCCACTTTCACCAAAATAATCAATGAAATTGACTTTTACTGTTTTACTGGGTGAGGTAGGGGATTACATATTAGAACTAACATCATAAAATTATTATGTGGAATGGACCCTGAATCACTTAATTTTTCTATTAAATGAAAGTGACCATAGGATATTTCAGGCCTTGGGATTTCTAGGCCACTGGTATTTGAATTATACATGTCTTCTAATGTAACAGAATTGCTTTATAATTTTATCTTCCATAATTTTTTAAAAATATTCTTAGTGTGAGTAATTTCCTATGCCCTGTGTGAAAATTCAATCAGATAAAAATGTGTCATTCATATTTCTTCTTATGGTAGACAATTTAAATTTCTGAAGAGCTCTAGATGTATCCCTTTTGGATCAACCACTGAATCCTATAGGCTGCTCATAAACAATGGTTATGTGCACAGGATATAATAGAAAGGTAATATTTGTGCAAGATAAAGGACTCCTGTGATGGGCAAAACTGAGTCAAGGTTCCATATACGCCTGAAGAAAACTGTATTAGAGATGTGCATTTTGAAACACTCCTTGCACAGGCAAAAGATCTTCTGAAGTCAGAAGATACTCTCTTACTACTGTCTCTATCTCTTTTTCATCGGATTTGCCCAGTGTATCTATCTGTGATTCTGTCCATCTATTCATCCATCCATCTTTCTATCCTATAACTATTATCTGTCTACCTACCACCGATGTATCTACCTTCTCATTTATCTATCTATCTGATTATCTATCTACCTACCAATCATCCATCTGTCTTCTACATCATCTTGGCATCTGCTTTCTTGAGCACACAAATTAACATAATACCTTTCCTAAAATTACAGTCATGATGTCAGTTAAGAATTTGTAATTTTGAGGTAGATTACTGTCAAAACTCTTACAGATAGGAAACTTTATTACATGATTTTTTTGCTTTTATACATATTATGAACTGCATTTTTACAATGAAATAAGCTAGAGAAAGGAAATATTGTTAAAAATATCAAAAGGGAGAGAAAATATATTTAGAATACTGTACTGCATTAATGGATATCATAAATTTGCTTAATGTATTAGGCTATATTTTAATGTCCTTTACTATTTTAGAGGGTTTACTTCTATTGCTAATTTTGAAAGATTTTTTTTCCCTTATCATAAAGGATAATGACTTTAACAGAAACTTTCTACATCTGTTAAGGTGCTCATTTTTGACCCCTCTTATGTTAAAATAATGGATTTCATTGACTAAATGCATGCTAACTAACCTATCCACTATAATTGCTTCTTTCCTAAATATAGGATATTTCAACATAGATAGAATCATAAAAAATAAAATCAGATATTACCATGTTTATTGACTATAATATAAAACTGTTAATGATATGCCATACTTCTGATATTTAAGAGATAACAAAAATTAGAAATATAGCTAATGACTCATTCACCCAGATTTCATTCTCTTTATATAGTCTTGAAATTGATAAGCATTCTTTCCATGAATGTTTTTAAAATTTATATTATATATATATTAAACATATATCTCCCTACAAAAAAGACTGTTTCTTGTATTATATTGTATTATCTGCCTTATATTTGCCTTTCTGGAAATTACTTTTGTATGCCCACTGTGAGGTAATTATCTAAATGTATTTGAAAATGTTTGTTTAATTATTCAGCTAATATTGGTTTACAAAACTGCACATAATTTAAAGGAATAGGTTCACATCTCCTGAGATATATATCAATACACCACACCCACCATCAAAGAACCTTTATACTTTTACCATAGACAAGCCCCTCTCACCTTTTTTCCCATCCAACCCTACCCCTATAATGGTCACAATTCTACACTCATAATTTTAGGGTTTTTTTTGGTTCAGTTTTATCAGTTCCTTTGTTTTGTTTCTCTGTATTCCACATGAGAGTGAAGTCATATATTATTTATCTTTTTCTTTCTAACTTATTTCACGTAGCATTAACCCCTAGAGTTTCATCCACATTGTAGTGAATAACTGACAAGATTTAATATTCTTATAACTAAGTAGTATTCCACCCACATAAAAATGGCAGATATACATATGATAATGTAATTTTTAGTAGGAGATCTGTAGTTCATCTTCAGCCACATTTCTGACACAGAACTCATAAAACTATTGAAATTTCCTAAATGATGATAGTGACAAATGTGTTTTGATATTCATAATAAACCTCTTTCAAATATACTTAAATCTGTGTTAACAAAGTGACTTTTGGAAAGCATCTAAAGATATTTAAGGGGCATCTTAATGATGGGGTTGGTTACCAGAGGAACCAATCATATGATTAAATGGTTGCAATTTTTAGTTCCACCAACCTGAGCACTGGGGAGGGGAGAGGCACTAGAGGTTGAATGAATCAGTCACCAATGGCCAATGATTTAATTATGCTTATGTAATGAAACTCCATAAAACTTCAAATGGACAGGGTTCAGAGAATTTTGGGGTTGATTACCACATAGAAATTCAGGAAAAGTAATACTGCCAAAGTCTGCCCATTCCTACATTACTTGTCCTATGTCTCTCTTCCATCTGGCTGCTCCTGAGTTATAACCTTTTATATTAAACCATTAATCTAGTAGGTAAAATGTTTCTCTGAGTTCTGTGAGTTGCTCTGGAAATTAATCAATCCTAAGAAGGGAGTCATGGGGACATCCAATCTATGCACACTTTGCATCTTTGTCTCTTGTATGTATGGATCTGGTTTATAGGAAATGCTGATACAAGTCTTGTCTTGATAAGTACTGGAAATGTAGACCTATCTTAGTGTAGTCATCTCTATCAGTTTGTCACTGTCCATGTTAGCTTTTGCTAAACTGAGACAAGGACAGATTCTCTTTGTCTTCTGCAGAGAATTACAAAGAAATCACTCTCATTATCCAATCCTTTCCCTTTGAAGTAAGGAGGCAGCAGAACCTCCTTCTCCTTAGTACTCATAGATTTAAAGTGTGCTTCTCAAAGAATTCTCATAATAAATCTCAGAAGATCTTAGACATTGTGTAAATAATTAAAATAAAAACAATGTATATTGGAAAGGAAGAATTTATAAAGATATTTTCTGGCAACCTGATTTTCAAATATTAAAAAATCTACTAGAAATGTAATATTTGCTAGTCTTAGATTCCCAAAAGAATAATTAATGATTTACCCTACTAGCAATGGAATGTTCTTGAAAGTTCTGGTGCTCTGAATATGTTGATATTAATATTTGAATATGTTAATATACCTTTATCATTTATCACAGTTTTTGTTCTAGAGAAAACAATCTGCAGCTATTAACTAATGCTTTTTGTAGTATATGAAATTTTTATATTATCAGCAAAACTTGAACAAAAAATACAATGCAATTTAAATTTAAAAAGACAGAATTAATGAGCAGAAAATAAGTGTAAGTAATAAAATATTGTGGCAGGTTAAAAATTAATTTCTGGGAGATGAGTAAAAATTTTGTTCAAGATGAGGATAAAATGTTAATGAGAAGCACAATCATGTTTGTCACTGTGGTAAACAGAGTATTTCTTACCTCTCTTTTTAAGAACATAATGCAACTTAATGAGTACAAACCTAAGAATTGTTGATATAAAATGACAAGTTTTTAATGATATTATATGAGACTTGTATTTTTCTTAATCTTACAAAGAAAATCTAAGTCATTTCTGTATTAAATATTAATATGTAATAAGCAGCTATAACTAATAATAAATATATTATTAATTATGGTTAAGACAGTGCTACATAACAGGGGCTGTTATATACTTTATATATATTAATTAATTTGCTATTTACAACCATATGGTAAGATAGTTACTATTATTGTATGACTGTATAGTAAGGTAGTTACTATTATTATATATATTTTAATGATGAGGACACTGATGTACAGAGAGATTGAATAATTTGGTTAAGGTCACACAGCTTGTAAGTCACAAGAGAATTCAAAGGCAGGATAGGTATAGTTCCAGTCATTATCTATCTTATATTATACTGCCTTTTCTTTGTTTCCCATAGGTAGGTATCATGGGGAAGGTACTGTGTAAGTAATATATATATATATTACTATACATTGACTATATATATATATTTCATTGCTGATGTGATTGCATATCTCTCATATTCTCTAGTGGATTTAACTACTGTTCTGATCATTCAGAACAATAAATTTGCTATTCTGAATTTTATTTTTGAATTTATTTAATTGAAATGGCATTGCTTTGTATCCTTGGTAGTGTTTTGACAGTATAGGATTTCCTCCTTCAGTGGTAATCACCATCACCATCGCACTACCAACACTGAAGCACTCATAGCCCTCCACCATACTCCAATTTGCCCTGCTCCCCTACCATGTTTTACCCATCTTCTTCCCCTCTGAAAGCCTCAGATCTTTCATTAACTCTTCTGATTTGTCTATCCTAATTCAATATAGGTAAAATTGATAAATCTGATGATATTAGGGCAACATAATATAATGTTTAGCACAAAGAATTTTGAGATAGATATTCTAAACATCTGTTTTTATTCAATTGCTTATAAACTCAGTAACACTGGAATAGACAGAACTTCCCCAAATTTAATTTTCTTCATTTATATCTCTTGAGATAATAACAACTTCATAAAATTTACATGTGTCAAGACATAATTAAGATAATTAGATAATTGTTAGTTGAGGTGGAGAGAGAGAGAGAGGATGGCTGCTTAACTTTGCTGAGGATAAATAAAGAAGAAAAACCATAAAAATAATTTCTGTTCTCATCTTTGCATTTATTTCCCCTGGAGTTAAATACCTATTTTTGTGTATTTGTTTATAGTGAAAAAAATAAATTACTTTAAAATGCTAATTTTTCAGTTCTTTCCTTTGACAAATAGTTTCTATATACAATAGAGCATTTTTATGTAAAATTATCCACTTTAACAATTCAATTTAATCCCTACATAATGGGAACAAAAGATAAAGAAATTACTCATGCATAGCATTTAACACTCATTAATCTATTTTACCTATTTTAGAGCAGTCACTTTAACTAGTAAAAGTTGTTGCAAATAAATAATATGAAATATGGCATATAGAATTTTATATGCAAAAAAATAGAACTGTGTGTGGCACGTATTAAGGGTTATGCAAGAGATAATTTGTAGTAGCAGTATTTGAAGAATCAATAACAATAGTGGTGATTATATATTAATTAAAGACAAGAACAATGTGCTTTACCCTTGAGACTATAATACCTAATAGGTACTAAAAAAAAGGTTTGTAGAGTAAATGGGTATCTTTGATTTATCCTGTCTATTCTACTGGGACTTGAATAAGAAAAAGAACATCAGCTACATAAAGGAAAACATCATGTTTATTTTGCTTCTAAATTTTACTTTAGACATTGTTCTTAATATTTTCTGTGAAATTAATACCATTTTTTCACATAACAAGAAAGAAGTATGTTCAGATTTTTAAAGTTTTTTTTCTTCATTTATATATATTTGACATCAATTGTAATCCCCATGTATTCCCCATCACCATTTCACCAGTGCACCATCACCTCAGTCCCTTGTGCTCTTATCTGCCCTCAACCCTCTCCCTCCCCTTTCCAATCAAGTGTCCCCAATTTGTCATTGTCTTTTTGTTTTTGTTGTATTGTTATTATTATTGTTGTTCTTATTCCTTTCCTTGATCCTTATTTGGTTCCCTTATATTCCTCCTATAAACCACACTGAAAGCACCTGGCACCTGATCTCCTCTGTTATGACTATTTTTATCTAAAGTTAGTATTGTCATATGGCTAATTCAAAGTATAAAATGACAGCATTTGTATTTTCCCAGAAACTATATAATAAAAAAAAAATCCTACTTTTTCTTCCTTTGTGGTCTTGGATATATTATTCAAAAGATAAAATCATTTTACTAATATGGTTTCAAATGTCATGGGTAATAAAAGTTTTTCTAAACAATTATAAAGACTAGATTAAAATAGCCCTACTGAGATAATTTCTTTAGCTAGGAAGTATCTGTAGTTTTAATATTAACAATGACATAATAATCAAATATTTGATGAAATTTGACAAAAAAAACTTCTCAGTTTTTTATATAAGATTCATGCCCAAATAATATTTTTAAATTCCTGTAAAAGCCATAAAATCTGGAAGTACATTTTTAATGACTGAAGTTCACAAAGGTAGTGATTTGTTAATCGCTCAGATAAATCAAAAAGGTGCACCTAGTGTTCATCTTAGGAGAAAACCTCTTTAAGGGTAAAACATGGTCTCATAATGTACTCTGTATCAGGACAAATTGATGAATAACTGTCTCTCAGTATTTGCAGATGGATAAAGATGATAGTTTGTTGAAATCACAATTTCTATAATAACAATTTCTCTATTTTTTTAAATAGGAACATTGAAAGAGATATGAATATATGCACTTGAAAAGCCTAATAATTTTAAGCACTTCTGCTATAAATCATAGGTAGTATTTTCTTTCCTTGAAACTATCTTAAGTGAAAAGATAGTATTATAAAGTTTTGGAAAGTTAATCAATATTGTGCAGAGTAACTCAAAATAAGTTGTTTAGAAGGCAGATTCAAGGGTATGGGTACAGATATTTTTAATATATAAAGCACTTTGATGACCTAAATATGCTTCTTTTAAATTTAATAAAGACCAAATATAAACTAGAACAATGATAAAGTGTTTAATTGCTTGCTGGAAATTGTGTCAGTATTTAGGTATACATCATTTTATTTAATATTCATAGATTTGAATCATTAGTTACTCCTTTTCTAATAGAAATCATTTAAATATTTGATCAACAAAAAGAAGCTGGAACTTTTGAGAAAAAAATAAAACTAACAAACAAAAGTAGTATATGAACTGATAAGGGAGGTAATGATTGAAGAAAATTTGACTTTCACACTAAGTGCCCGAGGAAGCACTTGGAGTACTTTGAATGACATGATCTAATTTATGTTTTAACATGATTGCTCTGACTGTTCTGAGAATAGACTGAAGCTTATTAATACATGTTAGAAATAATGATTGCTTGCACCATTAAAATAAAAGTGAACATAGTAAGGTATTTTGTTTTTTGAAAACAGAGTCAAGGGTACATACTGAAACATCAAGTATAAGCTATAATACAGACTGAATGAAGTTGAGCATATTGCAGAGGTTTCTCTTAGAGAAGGAGTTTTTAGTCTTTGAAAAGGGGAACGTTGTGTAAAGAAATGGTTTAAAGATGTAGAAGAACACTTGTTCTGTTTCAGATCATGTAGAGTTTCTGGCAAGTAGGAATTTGGTTAAGTTTAGAAACAGTTAGTGTTAATTATATAGAATAATCTACTGAGAAAGCAGAAGAGATTTCTAATTGGAAGTATAAATTGAAGTTAGGCAGATATACATAAAGATAATATAGGGATAAAGGCATGTGACTGATTGAACTTATTAAGTAAGCAGTTACAAAGAGAAGAGGTAGAAGCCCTTAGGAATTGATCTCTTAAGAAAATAAAATGAAACTATTAAAGGAGACTGAGGTAAAAGTGCTGAAATAGTAGATAATCAGGAGAGAGATTATCACTGTGATAGTTATGTAAAGAGAAGATAATGATTAACTTTGCATAGTTATTTAAATTCAATATTAATTTGTGAACACCGTTATACAAAAATATTAAAATATAACCAGGCTCTCAGGTCATTAAAGCTCTCTTTGGAGAGTAAAAGTCAATGCACAGACTTTAGGTGATAGTAGTCCATATATTTGGGCCAACCAGCCACTAGAAAAACTATTTAAATCATGCATACCTAACTAGGAAGTGAATAAATGTATGTCATATATATAAAGGATGGAAGGCTAATGATCTAAGACAACCGATGCCCCCTTACCTGTGTTTGATTAAGTGATTGCAGATTGACCATGTCCTAGATAATTGGCAGATGTGAAGGTAAGTTCCTTGATAATTAATATGATATATTACACCAGAAACTATTTCTATAGTACTTATGGATAATATTTGATCCTAAATAAAAACTAACCAGCCAGAAAGCAATTTACAGGCAATAAAAATAAATTTATTTTAAAAACTTTACCAGACTTAGATATAACTAACTATATTTAACATTCAAGAAATATATAGTTTAATATGGCAAAAAAGTAGGAACTGATATGATAACCAAAATTATAATCTCAGGGTATGTATTTAATAGCTTTTTAGCCACAATAATGAAAAGATGGGTGTATTGGGTATAGTGGGGATGCAAGACAGTAATAGTAGAGGACTGCTGCATCTAAAGCATATATATATATATATGCTTTATATATATATATAAAGCAAATTTAACTCAAAGAAAGTATAAGGGATGAGATGACAAAGGAAGAAATAGACTTGAAGAAATAGAAATAAAGGCAAACAAATACAAGAATAAAACTAAAATCATAAAGATAGGCTTTAGAAATTCTAATAAAATTGATGTTTCTGGCAAGTTTCCTCAAGGAAATAAAAGAAAAAAACTAACTCATGTCAGAAATAAAGGGGTATGACATATTAACATGTATTCTTCTTGAAATATTAAATGCAAATATTTGATAAATTTTATTTCATAAGTGCTTAATATTTGCTATTAATTGCACTTTAAGCTGCTAAATGTAACATCACTTAAATATATGACGGGCCAATAAACGTACTTTATTAACAATAGTAAAAAGGGCTGAATGGCATATTCTTCATGTTACTTTTAACAAAGTAAACATCTTTTTCTGCTTCAACTCAACTTTTCAGGTAAAATACCACATTATCATATTGTAAGAAGTAAGGTCAGTTGGTATATGATTCTGCAAAATATTTTATTTTTAGCATAAATTAATTACTAGTGAAATGTCATGCTTATCAATTTCATTCTTATTTAAATTGTCTCAATTATAAAAATTCCACTTTCAAAGCTTCCAATGTCTTTGGATGGTGGATTACATTATTTTTCTATCGATCTGTCAATTTTAATTTCAATCATAAATTGTTTTCTCAATGTTCCTTTGGCATTTTTTCCCTCAGTGTTCCATTGGCATCCTTCTCAACCATGACTTCAAAATTAAAACAAACAAACAAACAAAAAACTTTTAAATCCTTCAAATAACAAGATATGTAACAAGCTTGTATTTATTAGAAAGGTTGCTTAGATCATTTGACTATTATGAAACAGAATTTATACAACATTCTTTTCATGGATTAAGTAAATTATTAATCTATAAGGTCAATAAAGTTCCATTGCCTTCTGAATATACATTATTAAATAAATTATATATTCTACATTATTCATCATAAGTTTTACATGGATGAAGTTGAAGATTAAGGGATAATTATAAAGGGAAATACTCATTTCAACCGAAAGCATCATTTCCTCCTAATCTACTGTCAATACTAGAAACTAGAAATGTTAAATATTAAAGGACAGAAACTGTAACAATGATAACCCAATTCAGTTATGCCAATACAGATCAGGCAAATCATGGCTAAATTAAGGGGAAAAATTCATAGTAATTAAAAGGTAAGTTAAACTTCCATGTAAAGTGTTTGTATGTATGTCATAGAATGATTGAAATATAACCAAAAATATGGTAATAATAAAAGGAAAAATAGATAAATTCACTATCATATTTACTGGTATTTAAACTATTTACAAATTTTTATTAAAGTAAAATTATAAGCCTTTCTATACACAAACAATCAATCTGAAGAAGAAGAAATCAAGAAAAATATACCCTTTACAATTGAAACCTAGAAAATCAAATACTTGGGAATTAACCTAACAAAAGAAACAAAAGACCTATGTAGAGAAAAATATACAACATTGTTAAAAGAAATAGACGAGGACATGAAGAAATGGAAAGATAGCCCTTGTTCATGGATAGGAAGAACCAACATTATCAAAATGGCCATCCTACCAAAAGTAATTTACAAATTCAACACAATATCAATAAAAATATCAGTGAAATTCTTCAAGGAAATAGTCTAAACATTGATGAAATTCATATGGAGACATAAAAAACCCTGATGAGCCAAAGCTCTCGACAAAAAAAAAAAAAAAAAAAAAGAATGGAGGTATTACACTCCCAGACTTGAAACTCTACTACAAAGCAATAGTAATTAAAACAGCATGCTACTGGAACAAAGGCAGACAAACAGAACAATGGAACCTTATAGAAAGCACAGAAGCAAAGCTACACAAGTATGGACAAATGATCTTTGACAAAGGAGCAAAGAGTATGCAATGGAACAAAGACAGCTTACTCAATAAATGGTGCTGGCAAAACTGGTCCACCACATGCAAAAAAATGAAACTGGACCACTATCTCAAAACATACACAAAAAAATCAACTCAAAATGGATAAAAGACCTAAATGTAAGACCCAAAACCATAAAATATATAGAAGAAAACATTGGTAAAATATTACAAGGCATACATCTCAGTAACACCTTTAAGGATGCATTTCCCAAAGCAATAAAAATGAAAGAGAAGATAAACAGCTACAACTACATAAAATTAAAAAAGCTTCTGTACAGCAAAGAAGCATTAAACAAAACAAAGAGACACCCCACTGACTGGGAAAAAATCTTTGCTCTCCACACAATAGACAAGGGTCTGATCACAAAGATATACAAATAACTCATAAGACTCAAGAAAGACAAAGTGAAAAACCCAATCAAAAAAAGGACAGAAGAGTTTAGAAGACAACTCTCCAAAGAACACATGTCCATGGCCAACAGGCACATGAGAAAATGCTCAATATCCCTAATAATCAGGGAAATACAAATTAAAACCACAATGAGATTTCACCTTACTTAGGTAAGAATGGCACATACCAAAAAAAATTAAGAACAAATGTTGGCGAGGGATGTGGAGAAAAAGGAACTCTACTACACTTTGATGGGAATGCAAGTTAATCCAACCACTATGAAAGGCTGTATGGAGGTTCTTCAGTCTACTAAAAATAGAGCTACCATATGACTCAGCAATTCCACTCCTAGGAATCTACCCAAAGGACACAAAAACACCAACCCAAAAGAATACCTTTACCCTCATGTTTATTGCAGCAGTATTTGTAATTGGTAAGACCTGGTAACAACCCAAATGCCCAAAATAAATGACTGGATCAAGAAGATGCAGTACATATACACAATGGAATACTATTCAGCAATCAAAAATGATAAATTAGAGTCACTTATAGAAACAAGGATGGAGCTAGAAGGAATTGTACTCAGTGAAACAAGTCAAAAGGCAAGAGAAAAATATTGGATGGCTTTGCTTTTAGGGGGAATTTAAAGGAACAATAACTACAAAAAAAAATAGTAAGAAATTGCTCAAGGAAATAAGCAATTACAGCTAAAAACAAACAAACAAAAAACACAACAAGAACAAAAGGTCAAAGATAAACCAAAGGGATCATTGGGGGGAAGGTGGGATAGAGTCTGGGATGAGGGCAGAAAGAGCACAAGGGATTGAGGTGATGGTGCATAGGTGAAATGGTGGTGGGAATGCTCTGGGGACTACAAATGATGTCAAATATAATTAAATAAATTAATAAAAAAATGAAGTAACATAGCACTCTAACTTTTAGGTGTGACTTATTAAGAATAAACATGTGTATAATACTGCACTAAATTCACTGATAAAAGTTCAGATCTGTCCTTCATACCACTGTTAGCCTTTTCTTTACTTACCGCTCCCCTCCTCCTTCTTTCTTCCGGTAACCACTAAAAGTCCAAAAGTTTAATTTTGCTTATTTTTAGTAAAATTGTGTTTGTCTTTCTCTTGCTTATTTCACTTATTTGAACAGTTCCTTCAGGTGCATCCATGTTGTTGTAAATGCCAGGATTTCAACATTTTTTTTTTTATAGCTGAGTAGTGTTTCATCATTTATATATACCACATTGTCTTTGTCCATTCTGCCACTTGATGGGTACTTAGATTATTTCTAGTTCTTGGGTATTGTTAATAGTGCTGCAGTAAATATGAAGGTTCATATATCTTTTTGAATTACTATTTGTTTTTTTTTATTCAAAAAAATACTTAGAGTAGGACAACTGGTTCATATGGAATTTTTATTATTATTTTTAAAATACTTTGCTCAGTTACTTCTACACCATATAGACAAGAAAAAATGATTAATATAGATTAATTGAACAACATGAAAACAAACTTGAACAAAATGACCTCTGTAAAGCACATTAATCAATACCTCCACAGAAAAAGTTTTTTAATTGAGGTAACAGTGTTTTATAACATAGTGTATATATATTTAAAGTATAGGGTCACTTCTTTTTAAATATATGTTACCATGCCAATTCCACTATCCTAGTATCAATAAGCCTCTGCCACAACCCATTGGACCCTCTCTACCCTTTGCTTCCACCCTGCTCCTCTCCTCTGAAAACCTTAAAAATGTAGTTAGAATCCAAAGTTTGGTTTGGTTTGCTCTTTTGATCTGTTCCTTAATATTCCAAAATCATCAGTGAAAATATAACAATATAACATCAGTGAAAATATAACAGTGAAATAATCTATTATATGCCTTTTTCCTTTTGACTTATTTTCATTAGCATAATCCATTCCAGTTCCAATCTTGTCACAAATGGCAATATTTTATCTGTTTTATAGCTGAGTTATATTCCATTGTGTGTAAGTACCATATTTTCTTTATCCACTAAGCTGTCTTTGGGTATTTAGGTTGTTTCCACAAATTGACTATTGTAAATAGTGTAACAATAAACATAAGACTGCACACATTCCTACAAATTAGTGTTTTTTTCATCCTTCAGAAAGATACCTGGGAATGGTATTACTGGACCGTGTAGTAGATCTCAAAATATTTTTACTATTTTAAGAATCCTTAATACTATTTTGCATAGATGAAAGAAATTGTTTAAATTCCTATAAACAGTGTATGAAGATTCCATTTTCTTCACACTCTTGTCAATACTTACTTTTGATCTTTGGAAGTTCGTGATGCTCATAGGTTTTGATTTGCATTTTCTTGATGATGTGATGATGAACATTTGTTAATGTGCCTATTGGCCATCTGTAGGTCTATTCAAATCTTTTGCCCATTTTTATTGTGTTATTTTTTTGTTGTTTAGTAATATGTGTTCTTTATATATCTTAGATACTAACCCATTGTCAGATATATGATGTGCAAATACCTTCTCATATTCAGGAGTTTTTTTTTTTTAATTCTAATGATGGTGTTCTTTTTGTTTGCTTGCTTGTTTTTTTTTAGTTTGATGCATTCCAATTTGTTCATCTTTGCTCTTGGTTCCTTTATGGAGTTGAGTCCCATAACTCGGATTATGTTGTCTATGATTTTTCTATGTACTTTGTGATTTCAAGTCTTTTATATAAGTTTGTAATTTATTTTGAATTAACTTTTATGTATAGTATGAGATAGTGGTCTAGTTTCATTCTGTTCAATTTTCCTGACAGCAGTTATAGAGATGTAAAAGCAAATGCATTTTAAATATTTTTTCAAATGTACTTGAAATACTTATCAAAATTAATCGTTTATTAATAAAACATTTTGACAACTCCAAAATATAGACTAGATTCAGAAAAAAAAATTCTTTAACAATTGTGAGATTAAGTTAGAAATAATCTTGTATAAATAGAAAATCCATTAAGTAAAAGAGCAGTGTGTTTTTAACTCACTCATAACATTAATGTATATATCAAAATGAAAATTAATAAAAATCAATTAGCAATTTTTCTTAGTTATCTAAAGAGGATATTACATTATATATGAGTGAATAATGTAAAATACAGGAAATTTAATAGAAAAAAATCATTAAAATGAATAAAAATATATAAGCTAAAACTTAAATTTGAAAATTAGATTTTTAGACTTCTAGAAGACTTAACAAAAATCAAAATGTGATATATAAATTGCCTATACTGGGATGAAAGAAGATATTACTGCTCCAAAGTTACAAATTATTAAAAATAAAAAATATGTTGTAGACAACTCTAAGAAGATAAATTTATAGTTAGATGACTTGCTATGTTGGGGGACTATGAGTACCTTAATGGTATATGTGATAGGATTGTATACATGTGTGATAATGTGATAGAGGTGAGCCTATACCTCTAAATCAGACACAATGGTATAAACCAATGTTACCCCAATAATAATAAAAAGAAATAGCTTGACAAATACAAAAAAAGGTAAAAAATCTGTGTTTTGTATTTACTTACTAGGAATTTAAAATACAAAGAGATTCATGTAAGGGAAAGTTTATTTAGTAATATATTATTTGAATTTTATTCTATTTTTTAACTTTTTTTAATTTATATATATTTGACATCAATTGTAATCCCCATGTATTCCCCATCACCATCTCACCAGTGCACCATCACCTCAGTCTCCCGTGCTCCCATCTGCCCTCAACTGTCCCCCTTATCCCTCCCCACCAAGTGTCCCCAATGTGTCCTTGTCTTTCCATTTTTGGTTTTTGTGTCTTTATTGTTATAATTAGTATTATTATTGTTCTTATTCCTTTCCTTGATCCTTATTTGGCTTCCTTATATTCCTCCTAGGGGAGGAACCATCTGGTATTTTTCTTTTGCCTTCTGACTTACTTCACTGAGCATAATCCCTTCCAGTTCCATCCATGCTCCTATGAATGTGTCTAGTTTTTCTTTTTTGATTGCTGAATAGTATTCCATTGCACCTCATACCAGTGAGAATGGCGCATATCAAAAAAAGTAGCAACAACAAATGTTGGCGAGGATGTGGAGAAAAAGGAACTCTCTTACACTGCTGGTGGGAATGCAAGCTGGTCCAATCATTATGAAAAGCAGTATGGTGGTTCCTCAAGCTACTAAGAATGGAACTTCCATATGATCCAGCAATCCCACTCCTAGGAATATACCCAAAAGACACAAAAACACTGATTCAAAAGAATATTTGAAATTTTTAACTAATAAATATTGTCACTCTTAAATGAAATCTTTGATATAGTTAAAACAAGTGTCTATCCTAACATATGAAGTCAGCAAACCTCCTGAAGCAGCAAACAAGACACAATCAGTAAGAAAATAAAAGGCCATTAATTTAATAAAATTATCAACATAACAAAGATCGCATTTATGAGCAAAATCCAAATAAATGTCAAAAAGAGAATGCAAAAAGGAAGTTTATATAGCAGTTGCAACTTTGATATTGACAAATAGACATAATTTTCAATAATGGAAAAATTAATCATCTGCACTACAATAAAACCAGTTAGTAAAATTCAGCAAATAAAGAACTTTCAGCAATATAGAAATATAAATGAATTTTTAATTTTATATATTCTATTCTGTTTATATAAAAAGTTTACTTTCACTTTTGTAGGAAAAATGCAGTGAGGTCAATATAATATAGTTTACTTGTTTGTGTTTTTTTTTACCAAAAGCATGACTAAGTCATAGAAATTATGCTGAAAGTATTCCACAGATAGGGATTTTCCTCCTAGCAAATGTCATTTGTCTGTTTATCAGGAAGCAGGCTATCAGCATATTTACAGAGAAATTAAACCAGGCCATCTGTTTTCTTTTCTGAGAAACTTAATCAGTGATAGAAAAGAAACAGGTCACAGACCAAATGAATGCTCTAACTTCTTCTCACAGCAAAAAAAAAAAAAAACCCACTTAATTCCTATGTTAAATATATATATATATATATATATATATATATATATATAGGTACTGGGAAGATTAATTTAGATTTTCTATCATGGATACAAAAGTTTTTGATTTTTATATAGACAAATAAATATGTCTATTATGTAATCTTGTTTTGCAGTGCTTTATTTGCTCATTTGGACCTAAAATAAGATTGACTCATTGATGTGCTATATTTTGCGGATTTCCATTATCAAAGTTGTAGGAACAGCTAATCTCATTGACATAGACATCACTGACTATTAAAGTTCAATTTTCACTGGTGTTAAAATTTTTTTCTTGATCAAACTTTAGTCAGACTCCTACCATCTTCTAGGCCCATCTGTACACTTCCTTTTAAAAACCACTTTAGGTAAAAACCTTAAATCTAGCAAATAAACACTATATTTAATACCTTTTAGTCTTTGCTATCTGATGGGGTTCCTTATGTTACCAGACTGAAGCAGGCAGGAGCAGTGTAGTGCTGCTTGTAGTGTGGCTCCTCTACAAGTTCATTGTGGCAGTCGCTCCTCAGAGACCTTTTATGTAGCAATGTACTGACTGGATTCTGGAATAGACCAATTGTGTGTGAGCTGTGGGTCAATTGATGCTTTGTTGCCAGAACTCCACCTCTCACCACAAGTCAGTGGTGACAGAGCACTTTTATATAACATGCACTTCCTGGATTGTGGAATAGACCAATCAGGTGCAGGATTGAAAACTGGTCCAAAGGGGGGGGGGGCTTCTTGACTTCTTGAGTGTGAATGTAAGCCAGGGTTAGAGGGAGCCAGGGGACATTCAGCAGGCATTCAAGCAGGATTCATCACAACGATCAAAAGGATCATCGGGCACAAGGAGGAGCAGTTGGAGAAGAACACATAGAAGCAGCAGCCTGGAGGAAGAAGGGACCTAGAGAAGCAGCTGCCCTGAGGAAGAGCTCCTGTAGAGGAAAAGGAAAGCCCTAAAGAGGAGAAAACAGTTCCAGCCTCCAAAGAAAGGAGGAAAGCATTCAGCAGCCTCCCTCTGAGGAGGGGAGAGAGACTGAAAGACTCTGCAGAGACTGGGCCTTGGTCTTGTCTCTAACACTGACTGGAAGGAGCACCAAAGGCCCTGGGCCTGGTCTCAAATAGCTGTTCATTGTTGGTATAAACCAACAACTCAAAAGAGCTGTTAACACTGGGTGTCTCTGACACTGCCTCTGCAGGGCAACTAGTGGTCATCACTACTGGCCAGAGCTGTCCAGCATTCTTAGTGACTACTGACTACCAACATTGATGCTGTCTGGATGAAGCAACCAGCCTCTTGTAGATATGTAAGTGTTTTTGTTTCCTCATTTGTAAATAAACCCCATGGTTGTTATTCCTGTAGCCTGAGGTATTTTGTAATTGTGCACATCAATGAGAACCCATAGACAGTGACCTGTATCAGGCACTGTCCTCTGTTAGGCTACAGCCTCTATTGCTATATCCCTTGATTCCGGTTTGTGGCCTTTGGCCTTTTGTGGCTTTTGGGGGGCTCTCTGTCCTCAGGGCCTTCTCCGCCCACTGTTTCACTTATTTTTCACCATCCACAAGGTGACATCTAATAACATCAAGATTTTTACCTGAACTATGTTGGCATAACTAAATTGACTTTTCTTCACCAAGAATCCTGCTATGTCAATTCATACTATTAGTAACTTTCCATCCACTGAACCCCACCCTGTACTTTGACTATATATGTTTGCACTTGTCTAGGTTGTAGTTGGAATTGATTAAAATCTCTTCCCCAAACTGCAAAATCCCATTTTATTACTTTTGCTTTCAGCAGCCAGTAGGGGGAATTTTAATTCAACTTTTTTTATATATGCAGAGAGATACTTAAATGGATGGAATAATGGTTAAGATCATGATGCTCAGTGGAATACGGTAATTTTGCTTTGATTATGGAGATAGTCTACTTGCTTTTCTTGAGTCACTAGAAAAAAATTGAGAAGATGCTCAATAAACTGAAAGTCTTGATTTGAACCTTCAATTGTGACAATTTGTCTATCACAAAAACTCTCTGTATTGTGAATTGTTCATGTAGAGATCAGGAAGATAATTAAAGTATCCTCTGGTGGTATGAGGATTTAAAGATATTTGTATAGTACTTGGGAGAATTTTTGAAATAGTATACACACTCAATACATATAAGCTATAAATATGTTGATAATAGGATGACAGCATTTAGGTTCAAGGAAGGAAAAGAGCCATTTGAAGATCTCTGAGGATCCATAAATAACAAAGAGGTACCATTAACAATGTCTGAAAGTACAGTTAGATAAAGTCTAAGTATGTAGGAGACAAAAATCCATGTTATAGAAGAATCCAGGTCCTACTCACCAAGGGTTTTCAATTTAAGTTATTTTGCTTTTCTTTTGGAAATACTCTGAAAAATAGATACAGTAGGTAAGTTTAAAAAAAATAGTAGATATCAGTTAAGTCAAAATAAATGATAAATAACTACCAGATGAACAGAAGTTAAAAATGGAGTGATCAAGTCAATTCACCTATGTATAAAACTATTTCTAAACCATAGTTCTTTAAAACAAAATGTGTATATCTGAGAAGTAGAGCTAACAACTTCCTATTGGGTCAGTTAGTAATCTTCATAGGTTGACATTATAAACCTTCTTGGACCTTACATAATATCATAAAATGAGGGAGAAGTTATACATAAATATATGTGTATATATAGATAACTTACCTAAATTGGGAATTTGAATATAAATTTAAAAATAAACGTGTTATTTTTACAAGACCAAGGCTATTCCTTAAAGTCAAAGATTTTTGAAAAACAATGGTCTTTAGAGGCCCTCCCTAGTGGCGCAATGGGTTAAGCAACCACTATGAAGCAAACCACAGCCACTGCAGCATGAGTTCGATCACTGCTGCCGGCCAGGGAGGTGACCCACATGGCACAGCAGACCTCTCCCTGCCTTGCCCATTGCTCTCCTCAGCAGTGTATTTCAATCTGTCTGCCTGTTCTGTTCCCCACTCTGCCTCTTGTAGATCTCTTATAGGGTAGGGAGAGAAGCACCCCAGAACCCCTAAATGGGTTTTTTAATGGGTTTTGTTATTTGCTGTATTAAGATAAATATATAAAACTTTTAATGGAAAGGAATTTTAATATAATTAAGGTATAATATAGAAAGGATAAAGAATATAGTTATTAAGTATTTAAAGTTATTTAAGTTTTTGAGGGTAAAAGTTTAGTTAAATAGGATTGGTTTAAAGTAAGGCCAAAAAGCCTGCCACTCGTTTAAAGGATTTTTTTAGTAGAGATTTATAGAAAAGGGTTAGAAAGAGTTAGATAAATTTGGGAGGAAAAGAGTAAAATTAAAATTAAGATGAAAGCTGCGATTGTTAACTTTTTTATGGTTTTTTTATTACATTTTTTTAAATTAGTTTAAGATTAAAAAGTAAGCACAGTTTTTTTACATGTTTTTTTGCTTTACGTGTTTTTTTAGGTCTCCTTGCTGCTCTCCATCCTGCTTCCTTCTTCCTTCCTTCCTTCTGTCCTTTTTTTTTTTTAACATTTTTTTATTTTTGTTTAGCTCCACTCACTTAGGGTGCAATTGGGATTCTGGAACTTCCCCCTTTCCTGGGGACCACCCTGTTACAGATCCTCTCACCCCCACATCTCTGGCCTGTACCTCAGTTCTTGTATGCATAAATAAACAAATCTTTTAAAAATGGTCTTTATTTATATAGGAGAGCAAAAATTTGCCACCCTAATATATGTATTTTTGAGGGGAGGGCAAAATTTTTATTTCATCAGAGGGCTTTTGAAGTTTGGGTAGAGCTTGCCTTTAAAAGGTATTTACATGTAGGAAGACTCTACAAAGGAGTCTCCATCACTATACAGAAAACAACTATTTCTTCTTTACATTGGAGGAAGAAGTATTTAAATTAAACAGTTACACCTATGCTTTCCCTGATTCCTCCCTTAACTGACTTTCTCCTTTTTATTCCCCAAAATCCTTTGTCTTAGCTGATGTTATTTTGGATGGTAACTGATAGTGCATTACTCATTCTTACTGAGTCTTGAGAAAATCAGTTGTGAGAATGGTCTAGTGTGATTTGAAAACCTTATATCTAATTCATTTTTGGAGTCAGTGGGTTTGGAGGACAGGGTCCTTGGGTTTGCTCTGGGAAAGGTTTCAGAACTCCCCTTTCAGCAGCAAGCGGTATTTCCCAGGATAGGTTCTCCATGAAAAGGAGATCTTAGCTATATATAAAAGAGCAGATTTATTTTGAAAAGGGACAGAAGAATAAGGACACTCGCATAGACACAAATCGGCTAAAGAGCTGCCCAGAAAGGGGCAGGTTTGCTGAGAGGCCTGAGTGGTTGGAGGTAGCAGTCAACTGCCTCTACTGAGGAAGTTAAGTCAAGAGAAATCATGGCATGGTACAGGTAATGGGCAGGCAGAAAGCTGATGCCCTGGAGAGGGAGAGAGTTCATGAAAAAGAAGCACCTGCCTAGGGCACAGGTGGGCAGAAGAAAGACTGCCCTGGGCTGATGCGATATAGACTTCTTTTCTTTGGGAGGGGCTCACTCCACGGAGTGGCTTGTTTGTTGTTGACTTTGTTGTTGTTTTTTTAATTTAATTTAATTTTTTTTTATTTTCCCCTTTAATTTATATATATATTTGACATCAATTGTAATCCCCATGTATTCCCCATCACCATTTCACCAGTGCACCATCACCTCAGTCCCTCGTGCTCCTACCTTCAATCCTTCCCCCTCCCTCCTCCCCACCAAGTGTCCCCAATGTGTCCTTGTCTTTCCATTTTTGGTTTTTGTGTCTTTATTGTTATTATTAGTATTATTATTGTTCTTATTCCTTTCCTTGATCCTTATTTGGCTCCCTTATATTCCTCCTAGGAGAGGAACCATCTGGTATTTTTCTTTTGCCTTCTGACTTACTTTGCTGGGCATAATCCCTTCCAGTTCCATCCATGCTCCTATGAATGTGTCTAGTTTTTCTTTTTTGATTGCTGTATAGTATTCCATCATGTATATGTACCATCGCTTCCTGATCCACTCATCTGTTTTGGGGCATTTAGGTTGTTTCCAGGTCTTACCTATTATTTGTTGTTGACTTTGAATAAACTATGTAGAATTTGAAAGGGGCCAGATTTCTACAATGGCCCTCAATCTCCATATCTTTACCATTAGGTTTGTGCTCCTGACACCACTTATAGCAGTCTGATACATCCTTGGGTCTTGTGCTTTGTTTGTGATCTAGGCTTTGGTGCCTAAAGATCTTACTTCTTATAGTTGGGTTAAGGGCTGTTAATAACTTCTACCCCCACTTCCAGCTCTTGGCACTGTGTGAGCCAGGTTTCTGGTCTTGTGACTCCTCCTTTAGATTTTCTATTCTTTCGTCCATCAATATCTATATTTAATTTATTGGCGCCCATTAGTCAAAGCTACTGAAAATCATCCCCTGCTTATGAATATGTGTTGTGAACACATATGATGAACTAATAAACTATGTATATATAAATGTAAAATAGTATTATGTATAGCTTCATTATTTATAGTTACATTTACAAATAATGGTATCCACAAGGTTGTAAGTACATTAGCAGATTATTGGATTGGTGTTTGGTGATAGTTTGGTTAGGTTAGTGTTGTTATTATTATATTCATGGATATGTAAGTTCTCTTTTCCCTTAAATGAAAATGGTGATAGAAATTGAATTTCTTATTATGCTGAATCTTGTTGTGTTTGTGGTGTGATTTCTTACTAGGCTAACAGCATCTATCCTTTTAGACAAGATGGGTTCACTATAGTAATATTGCATTAAAGTCAGACTCATGACATGGCATATGCAGATGAAATGCCCATTTAATCCAATATATTTTAATGAATTAAATAAATTGGTGTAGTAAATGAATGAACTGTTGTAGTGTGAGATCACTTGGCACCATAGTTTATGTTAAAGGCAACGTCACTTTAAACTAACTTTTCACCATCTGTTGTGTACTCCAATTTAAAAGGACCATACTTTACAGTGGCAATAGTAGGCAAGAGACAAATGATTGAAATACATGTTTATGTGCTATATTCAGTGAACACACATCTGCTCTGTTTATCTTTGGAATATTAGATGCTAATTGGGAGACAATCTCCTTTCCTCACATGTAAGGGTAGATTTTGAAAGGGAGAAAATAGGTATGATTTTTTAGGTATTTCACTTAAAAATTATGTTAGTAGGTATTATTTTTAAGGTATTTCACTTAGAAATTATGTTAGCAACATAATAGCCCATTTAATAATAAATTATTATTTATAATAGTTACTGCATTTTATATAAAATATGAATTCATTAAAAAGTTGCCAAAGTTACTTCTCAAGAAAGACCATTGTTTTATTACATTGTATTTGGTCTGACCCAAATGAAACTTCCAATAATGGTTCGTATTTTTCTTACATAAAAGACAATTTTTTTATAGTTTAATCAAACAAATGTAAGGAAAATGAAACAATAGCAAATGTAGTATTTATCTTTTACAGTAGATGTGAAACATGAAATAAATACAGAATTTATTATAGTTTGATATCTAGATTTTTATGTTGAATTACTTGTAGAAAATTTATTCTGTAAAGATCTGTAGTATTCTACTGTTCTTTCTAGATAGTATCTAAAGTTCTATTTACAATCCTATTTTATATCTGAGGATCATGGATATTATATTACATTCTCATGTTTAATTGTTTTTTTTTTATTTACTTATGCATACAAGAGCTGGGGTACAGGCCAGAGGTGTGAGAGATGATAGGATTCACCAGAGAAAGAGTGGGGAGCAAAACAGGCAGATGGACTGAAGTACAGGGCTGAGGGGAGCAGTTTGGCAGGAGAGGTATGCTGCACCAAGTGGTTCCCTTGCTGGGCTGGCCAGGGATTGAACTCAAGCTGCAGTGACTGAGGAAACCCCACAGTGTCGCACTCAAACCCTTGCGCCACCAAGGAGGCCCTCAAGTTTAATCGTTAGTTATCATTAGTTTCCTTTCTCTCTCAGTGTACTGATTCACAGACATGCAACACACAGACACACACACATGCTTGTATGTTCAAGATTATAATAGGGGAAAAATTCAGAGCTTGATTCAACTGAAACAAAGGGTAGGAAGAATCTGATTTTCTTATTCAGGAAAAGTTCTGACCAAAGTTTATTCAAGCTGAGGGAAAGTTTAGGTTATCTTGATCATTAGCTAAAATTATATTAAAAAAAACTGCTTAAAGTATACTAGCATGTAAGCTTGAATTTTGTAGAAAACATTGCTCTGCCTTGTCCTTTAAAACATAAAGAGAACACAAATTACTGTCACTAAAACTGCTTTTGAAAGATTTTCTAAATTTACTCCAGCAGGTTTAAAGAAAAACAAAAAAGCAAACAAAAAACCCTTGAAAGTCACCATTTCTACTCTTACAATAGGAAAAAAGTTAAACTTAAAATCAACATTTCCAAAGTTTATCAAAGAATTGAAATCACAGTATAAAATGCTATACTTAAAACTAGAGAGAAGAGTGAAATACAGAGACTATAGATCAGTTTACCAAAGGACCCCATATCTGGTGAAAGACACCTAAAGAGTAATTTCAATGAACTGCTGGAGGTTGAGTTAAAAACTCCTAGGGACCCAGTCTATGGGAATGAGGTGCCACCTAATATATACCTATAGAAAATGTGCTTTGATAAAAGTCTTCAACAACCTCCACAATAATGGCTGCAAATTAAAGAAAAAACAAACTGCTTAAGTTTTTTATAGAGAAGAAGAAATCACTCAATTACAGTTCTTTCTAGATTTCCTATCTCAATTAAGGACAAGAAATGCTGAGAAAGTCTTCTGAACACTTAACCCAGGGCCACAGGCACTCAATACACACAGTTCCTTACCATGACATTAATAGGCTTGTATTGTATGTAATCATTTAAAATGAAAACTATGTCCACAGAATGATCCGTACACATATATATATCTATAAGTTTTATTCATAAATTCTCAAAACTGGAAATGGTCAAGATGACTTTCAGTAGGTCAAAGGCTAAGCTATGGTACATCCATAATAGAACATTAATCCTCAAAAAAAGAAAATGTGCTATTTAAATCATGAACAGACATGGAGGAATATTAAGTGCATATTACTATATGAAAGAGGTCAGTCTAATAAAGCTACTAGTGGTGTGTGCAGGAGGTAATCTCCCAGCCTTTTGGGTTATTCTTGGACTGGACAAGCAATCAAAACATCATGAGAGGGATTAACCAAGGAAAAATACATCCATGCAGATGTATGGATGATTTACATAGATGTAAATTCTAAAGAACAATGGAGTAGACCAATGAGATTTATCCTGTACTTAAGAACTGGAGTCATCAAATTTAGAGAGGGGGAAACTTCAAGTCACAAAGGGATTGCTTTATCTTTACCCTTAAGAGTAAAAAAAAAATTCTTAGAGAGGATATGTTCACTGATAAACCTAAAACTGGATAAGACCTACCAAACTACATTCTTCTAGGTCATAAAAGAGCAATGATTCTTTGATTAGGAAAAGTGCTAAAGTTTAGGACAGACACGGCAATCTCTCTTTGATGGTGGGTGGAGAGAGCTATCACAGAATCTGATACTGTTAAAACACTAGTAAGCATGTAAAATAATAGTACTTTAGTAATAATAAACAGTCATATAAATAAATGAAATATTTTGTCCTCAAAGTGCCTCATTGATGAAAAGATCATTTCTGTTATATGGAAGATTGGCCTATACTTAAAATACTTTGGTATTCTAAATTGTGCATTATCTAAAAAGAATTTCCATTCCAAAATCCACTTAAGCAGTGTATTTTGAATAAACAAAATTTAATTTTATATAATATATTTTTTCATTGATGTAAAAATTGTCAGGAAATATAAAATTCCCTTCTATAAAACATTTGCCTGAAGACTCTAGTACGTAAGCTTAGAATTGACAACAAAATCACATAAGTTTTCTATGGCACTTTCTATTAATTGAAAAGGTAAGTTGTTCCTAAAAATGTATTTTGTTTTCCCAAAGGCAAAAAAAATGAGAGTTTCAGTCACAGACAACCCCAAGCCTCCAGTGTATTTTATATTGAATCTTAAGGCTATGAAAAAGAACTGTTTAATTTTAATTATTGTGATCAGCATTAAGATATGGTTATGGATTCCTAAGATTCCTAAGGCAAACAGTATCATAATCAAACTGAGATCATCATATTTCATCTAATGTCTAGGAAACCAGAATGCATTCAACATAGAGTAAGGAGTACCAAAGTAACTTTTGACAGTAACTCCTGTTATGGTTTAATAGAGAATACAAGTAAATAAAATTCTTTAAATGGAAAAACTGAATCTTAGCTAAGATATTGGAGTTTACTGCAAAATTAAATATCAAATATTTGGATTTTTTGCCCACAAAAATAAAATGGGGTCTTCAGGCCAGATCCCTGGTGAAAAAAACAGGTAGTATATTGGACTCATATCCCTGCCTCAAATCCCTTGAGACTGATGCCTCATGAAGTATGCCGGCGATGGGCATAAGTCTAAGTCTAGAACCACAGGAAGGATGGTTATCAGCGATACCACACACAGGAACCAGCCGCCAGCCACCACCCCAGATGATTCACACCAGTTACTGGACCCCTCCAGGACATTCCCCTACACAATGACTAAGTTTCAGTACCTATGTAAGCTGCTTAAAAGACAAGTTTTAAAGTGACTTTTGTAAAGGATTATAGACTAGAGTATCAGCATATGTAAAGAATGATTTTTTTATTGAGATATAACTGACTGTTTTGTATTAACACTGATGCTGTATTTGTTCTTATTGTTATATATTGCTTATATGCACAAGAATAATGATAGTGATGTAGTCTTTTCACTTTCCACTTCATAGTACAAACCAAATTAACCAATGCAAAATATTCATAGATGAACCTATTTGTTCTTCCACAATTCTAAAATGCACTCACTAAATGAGAAGATTGTTGGGAAAAGTCACTAGGACAGAATAATTACTTCTGATATGATTATAGATTCCTTAAACATTGTGACAGTTTCATCAATTAGTCCATTGATTGCATATAACAGCTTCTATTATTTTAAGAAAATAAAGTTTTCAGTGTACACTGGAAATGACGTCAAAGAAAGCCAATCCTATAAGCTTCATGTCTAACTTTCAATACCTCTATTGACCACAAGCTGGCTTACTCATTCAGATTACTTATTTGAGAAATTTCAAGTCCGGAAATTATGTAGTGATTGTGAATAAGTTGGCATTCCTTGTAATATTTTAGAAACTTGGCATATTCTGCAATAGTGTTTAGTCGACCCATTTAAAAACTCATCATTTAAATATGGTAATGAATAAGTGTTATCTTACTTTACTTTAAATTCTGTTTTCAAACAAAATTTGTATTTTTATAATATATAAATTTTCTTTTCCTTATACTATTATTATAAAGCTACAGTAACTAGAGTACTACAGTACTGGCATCAGAACAGGCATAGACCAATGGAAAATAATAGAGCTCATCAATATACCCACACACAACAGATCTTCCACAAATAAAAAAAAAAGTGGCAAAATAATCTTCTTCTAAATAATGGAACTGAGAAAACTGAATAACATGCAAAAGAATGAAATCAGACTTTTTTTAAAAAAAGCTTTATTTTTATTTATTTACGCATACAAGAACTGGAGTCTAGGCCAGAGGTGTGTGTGTGGCGGGGGGGGGGGGGAGATTCACCAGAGATGCAGTAGGGAGCAGAACAGGTGGATCTACCAAAATACACTGCTGAGGGGAGCATCAAGTGAGATGGGAGAGGTCTATTGTGCCGTGTGGGTCAGCAACTTGGTTAGGGATCAAACTCATGCTTTAGTGGCTGATAGCTTGATAGCACTAAGACTTTAACATCTGTAACACCAGGTTGGTCCCTGAAATCAGACCTTTAACACCATACACAAAAATCAACACAAAATGTAATATAGATTTAAACATAATAGGAAAACTTTGAAATTGGCAATGATTTAGCATATGAATTGGATATGAAACCAAAGACAAAAACAAATTAAAAATTTCTGCACAGAAGAAAAAAACAAAACCAAATGGAGAAAACATTTGTTTCTCATATATAGGTTAAAAGATTAAAATCCAAAACATATTGGGAACTTCAACAATTCAATAAGACAAAAACAAACAACCTGTTTAAAATGTGGACAAGAACCTGTATAGGCAATACTACAAATACATACCATTGGTAGACAAGTATTTGCAGAGCACTCAACATTTTCAGTTACCAGGAAATGCAAATCAAAACCACAATGTGATATCATCTCACACCAGTTAGGTTGTATTAAAAACAATATCTTTTTTATAGCAAGTATTGATAAGGATGTGGAGAAAAGCAACCCTATCCATTATTGATGGGAATTGAAGCTGGTACCATTATGGGAAAACAGTTTGTATATTCCTCAAATAAATTAAAAAATGCTACCATATGACCCACAATCTCACTTTGAGGTATATGTTAGAAGGTACTGAGATCTGAATATTCAAATTATATCTATATTTTCAGGTTCATCTAAGTATTTTTCGTAAGAATCAAAACAAGCAACTTATACACACTGATGGATTAATGGATAAGAAAAATCATATATAGTATATATTTGTATGTATTATATATGTTTAAATATATAATACACATAGAATTCAGTCTTAAATTCTGCCATTTAAGCAACAAATCTAATAGTATAATACTCAGTGAAATAAAACAGGCACAGATGGACAAATACTACTCTAGATCACTTACATGAAAATCTAAGAGAGTCAAACTCATAAGAAGTAGAGTGGAATGGTATTTGCTAGAGACTGAAGTGTGAAGGAGATGGGAAGTATTGGTCAAAGGCAAACTGTTTTGATTATGCAAGATGAATAAATAAGTATTAGAGATCTACATATAGTGCCTATAATTAATAATGATTTACTATATAGTATAACAATTATAAGAGGATACATCTTATGTTAAATGCTCTTAGGGGAAACATGAGGAAAAGGACAGGAGGAAACTTTTGGAGATAAAGAAAATGTTCACGTCATAGAATGTGAACAGAAAAATGAATATTTTGTTTCTCCTTTCATAGAAGTTAAAAAGTTTGACATGTTTTGACAAATAGAATGTCATGGATATGATGTGGCATTACTTTGAATACTGGACTTTAAGAGACCCACAGTTGGTTCTGTCTTATGATCTCCAAAAGCTTCTTCTTGAAATGTATGCATTTCACTCTGAGGAAGACCAAGCAGCCACATAAAAGGGCCAACATGTTAGAGAACTGAAGCCTCTGACCCTCTCAGCTGAAAACCCAGTCAGTGCCTAGTGCCTGCTGCCAACTAATTGAATTAATACATTTTCAACTTTGTTAATACCCAGTTATTCACATGAAACCTAGACAAGCTTAGAAGCTTGCTGGTCAACACAGAATTATGAAAAGAAATCAATGTTTATTATTTGAGATAAGGTTTGTGGTGATTTGTTATATAGCAATAGGTAACCAAGCAAGGCCAAGTTATAGCTCTGATTTTAAAAAATAGAATGGGATATTTTCATGAAAAATATGTTGGAAGGTTACTTTCTATTTTTATCTTCCTCTGCTATTTTCTACCTCTTACTGCCCATTCTAAACTCTATTTTGTAAACCTAGGGACAGGGAACTATCACTCCCATAATTTTTGTAAGTTAAATTTTATCTCCCTGCCCAAAAAAAAAAAAAAATGTTGATGTCTTAGCCCCTAGTCCCCGTGAATGTGACCTTATTTGGAAATACGGTATCTAGTGAAGATGAGTTCATAGAGTATTAAAATGGGTGTTAATCCAATGTGAATGGTAACTCTATAAAAAGAGAAGAGACACAAAGACAACAGGTAAACACCATGTTACAATGGAGATAAAGTTTGGAGAGATACATAGGCAAGCTAATGATTATTAGCAACCATCAGAAGCTAGGAGGGAGACGTAAAAAAGACTATCCTTCCAAGTATTAGAAGGTGTCAACCCTGCCAACATCTTGATTTCAGAATTCTATCCCCCTGAATTATAAGAGCATAAATGTTATTTTAAGCTGCCATATGTGTGGCATTTTGCAATAGTAGTTTTAGGAAGGGAATACAGGGCCAAACCCAGCCCTACCACCTGTTTTGTAAATAATTTTTTATTGAAATGCAGCAAATTGTGTACTTAATGGCTGTTTCCATGCTACAGTGGATAAACTGAATAGCTGCCACTGAAACCATATGACCTACAAAGCATAAAATATGTTCTCTATGGCACTTTAGAAAAAAAAGTTCACTAACATCGATTTATGGATAGAAGTATGACTCTATATTATAAGAAATGGATGAGTTTACCACTGTGTGTATTTGTGTGTGTACACACAAATTCACACATACATAAACATTGACCTGTACATATACATATATACAGGTGTGTGCATACACATATATATGCATGCATATGTAAAATTTTAAATACACTCTATTGGAGATGTCTAAAATATTTTTATTTGCAGTATCTTTCCATATGGAAATATTACAATAATAATATTCTATTATAATGGGAATACTGATTAATAAAATAAGCTATCTAGAAGTTAGGTGATTTGCTTAATTCCCTTAGAGAATCTGAGGTGAGTAAGTAGGATTTCTTAAAAATATTTTCTTCTGAAAATATATTCAATTTGTAATCCTTTATTATGCGACAAGTTTGAAAAACATTATTTTGATTGTATAATAAAAATGATCAGTTATTTTTTGGTATCTCTTTACACATTATCAGATCAAATCAAAATGATTTGAAACTTTAGACTTACTTTGAAATAATATTTCAAGTTAGTAATATTTGAGTTAAACATGAAATTGTGAATTTCAGTTTGCTCTGATTAACTCTATATAACAAGGAAGAAATAGTGTAACATAAAATCTGAAGTTCAGTCAGAATTTCATGAATATATGCAATATTAAAATAAGGGAAATATGCTATGTAATCCTAATTAATCTTCATAAGATTGGGATAACCTCCATACTAATGAAACTTGGAAACCCCTATCAAACATAAATTGTATAAGCTATGAAAGCCTATATCATTATATATAATTTTTATACTTCTACAAACATATTTTCTCTATACCTCTAAATTTAAGTTACATTTTTGAACTAATTCCCACTTCCCTGTATAATTGCCGCTAAACTATGTCTATGAAAGAACAGATCTTTATAGAAATACTTATCTGAAGATAAATTTTACTTTCTGTCCTTTGACAGAAGGTCCTTTTTTATATCAAAAGAAAACAACATTTACCCATTTATTTGGAGTGGTTAAAAATGTGTATGTCTGTGTATGTCACAAGAAATATGGGTATCTAGCACAGAAAAAGAAAGTGGAGAACATTTTATAAGAAAAGTTTTGGCTCCTATCTTTTTAAATAGCCATATTTTCCAATATGCTGAACTATTTACTATGTAATATTTTAATGAATATCTGATAGCAGTTGAGTTGCCCATGTGTTGATGATTTATGAGCAGCATTTCAAATGAGTATCAGTGAAATTATTTGTAGAATATGTCAAAGAGTTTACAATTCCTCGTAGAATCATAAAGATATTTTGAAACTTTTGTTTACCCAACATTAGCAACTAACAAAAAATGCAAATTAAAATATAAGAGAGATGAAGAAAGCTTCACTTAAAGGAATCTTGCAAAAAAGAGAGCATATTAACTGGTGAATGAGCTATCTCTGCTACCTCTAATTATTGCCCTTCTCTCTTCTTTTGTACTGCCATCAATATAGATGAGGGAGAGATGAATTTTCTTTGAATCATGAAGGACAGGAGATTTTCCTTTTGTTTGACTTTTCCTTACCAAAAGGGATTTATAACCAACCATGCAGTCCTTTTCTTGTGGGGAGAAGATGTCCTGAATGAACGCCATAAGCTTAGGTTTTATTGACTCCACCCCCACCCTAGATGAAAGAGATAGATCCAAGGCACCAAGGACTGTGAATCCCATAATGTCATCACTGCCAAACAGAGGATTGCTGAGAACTAAGGCTGGAGTTTAGCAATAAGGCTTGGTATATAACCAGAGAGATGTGGGCCTTGGGGGTAGTTGGTTTTTCTCTGACCTTCAGTATACTAGTAGGGTTCCAGCTCAGCAGAACTGGTAAGATGCAGTCACCAATTTATCTATCTTTTTATCCCTGGGTTATTCCTCTCCTTATTTCCCTTTTTGTAAATAAATCCTTTATCAACCTTATTTGTGTATGCATGCATTTGAGTCTCATTATAATCCTTTTAAAATGTGTGGGTGAGGGGCCTCCCTGGTGGCACAGTAGGTTAAGCAACGCACTATGAAGCAAACCGCAACCACTGCAGCACGAGTTCGATCCCTGCCGCCGGCCGCCGGCCCTGGAGGGGACCCACAGGGCGCAGGCAGACCTCTCCTGCCTGGCCCCGCTGCTCCCCTCAGCAGTGTGTTTCAGTCAGTTTGCCTATTCTGCTCCCCACTCTGTCTAGTGAATCCACTCACCTCCTGCGACTCTGGCCTGTACCCCAAGCTCGTGTGCATAAATAAATAAATCTTTTAAAAAAAAGTGTGGGTGAGGACCCACACTCAGGTCAACCCATTTCACATTGGGGTTTCCCTATAACAGTTTGAGTCCCAACAGGGTGATAATATTTAAGAGATTAACTCCCAGATAATGGTTGTGCCTAAAAGGAGACTGCCATTCCTTGAATAGCTGACTGTTCTTGCAGTGCGTTTTGGGAGCATATTTCTTTCTTTGGAAGATGTCCATAGGCTCTGTAATTAGCAAAGCATAAAATAGAAAATTCTGACACAACACTTCCTCTTTGTAAGTTCAATGGTATCACATATTACTAAGAGAATAAAAAAGCTATATGTAGTCAAGAGTTGATATGATATGGAAAATAGAAACTAATGTTGATCTTAGGCTTTCCCAGCTTCAACTGTGCATCATGATAACTTGGATTCTTCAAAATATTAATGAAACTTTGTAAGAGGTGATTTTTCTAAGAATGATTTGACAGTACCATAATGTGTGTTATCATAGATTGGTATAGTAGTCAAACTTTTCTTTTAGGCCTAGAAATTATAAAATCCAGGAGACTTCAGAAAAAAAATATTTTCTTTCATGTGAAAACATGAATACTTAATTTTATTTTTGATGTGCAATGGAAAATTATTGAGGTAGAGTATGGGAAAATCCCTACCAAAAAGATCTGAAAGGAGATAGACGTAGATTGGGGAGATCTAGCTAAGTCAATTCATATGAAATACTAGAAAGAAGGGGAATGAAATTCAACTCCTTTGTTACTTTCAATTATCCTAGTAAAATTTAGATATTAAGAAATATCAAGATGCTTGTTCTGTGTATTGAGACTTACATGTACTAAGAGGGAACAGTTCTACTCCCTGTCCAAAACCACAATAATTATAACAATTATAAAGACAAAATAAGTGAAGACAAGATATAGATACTAGACTTCTTTCCCTCCCTCCCTTCCTTATTTCTTCCCTCTTTTCCTCCCTCATTTTACTGGCCCATCTATGAATAAATCTTGCACTTTTCTTCCTTCATTGGAAGGTCATATGAAAATTCCAAAAACAACATAGGTATAAGAAAGCACAGGTATCACCTGAGAAAGGTATCTGTGCAAAGATGCAGTTTTGAACCACTGCGCATATTATTTGCATGTACTCTGGATTTGATTAAGGTTAGATTTTGCTATACCATTTTTTTCTTAATGAAGTATTATTTATTGATAAGATGTGTAATGTCATGGGTTGGTAGGTCTGGTTGTATTCATTTCATGATGGGTAGTTCCAGCTATATGGTCACTCCATGTGTTAACAGCAAACATTTATTTTCACTTCCTCTTTGTAAATTCAATGGCATTCAACAAATTGTCTTTTGAATGATTTGTAGCCCTCTGCTGTGGATAGTGTGACCTTGATTAAAAATCAACAGCTGTAGTATTTAATTCTGTCATGGCTTCTATAGAGGCTTCTGAAGAAAATGCTCCTTTCAAAACTCTAAGATATTTGGGAAATGGTTATACCTTATGGGTAATAAATGCAAGGGATTCTGATTTTTTATTCATTTGGTAGAGGGTATCCAGACATGATCCAGAGTATCAAATCCTAGTAATTTTGCTAATGTGGTAAGTCATTGATCCCCTACAAAGTTTATCTCCCACTGATTCTAACATTTGTTTTGTGAAAGAATTTAGATTACTTAATAGTTTTATCATTAATTTCAACTATTATTCTGACCTCTAAATAGTGGACCCACACAATGTTAGTGAATTGTCCACATGTTCTGAACACCTTCAGCTACAGATGAAGAGTGCAGGAGAATTAACATAACATTTTTAGTGATATTTCTAGAAATGAATAGTTATTAAATTGCTTGCTATAGTTTGTATAGCTATCTGTATCTGTTCTGGTTGAAGGAGCACATCTAGCACAGTAACAGATTACTATTTAGTTTTTAGTAGCCCATTATTTGCCATAATCCATTCTCTATTTTTTCAGGTCAAACTGAAGAGTCCCTATTTTTCCAGGGGTATATTGAACCAACATTGTTTGTTCCTTTATCTCTGAGAATGGTACTGTCTCTGCCATTCACTGTAAGACATTATTATTAAATTTTCTATCATGATGAGAGATGATGATATGTTGTAGGTCAAAGTATCTATGTAAGGGTTCTGCTAACTGCTAAGTATATATTTTTATATAATGTATTTGGGAGCTGGGCCTCTGAATATTGAATAGGTCTGTGGATTCAATAGGCACGGTGAGACAACTCTGAGATGAACTTCGTTTATTACTTAATCTTCTTATACATTTACTCTAAAAGGAGGGGTCATTCTGTCCCCAGGTATTGGTTCCCTAGATACCAATATCAATTTCAATTTGGTATACAATAATCTTTGAAAGGTATTTCCTTTTCTGAATATTTCCTTTTCCCTCTTAAATGGTTTCCCAGATAAATAACTATGATCCTTTGGATAAGGCCTGGGGAAATCTCTTCTGCATATATTTACATTTGTATGGCAATATCTACACATGGGAGCAAAACTTTTAGGCAAGGTGGCTCCCACATGGCAGAGGACAATTGTCAGAAAAAGGAGGTAGCTGTGAGTTGTTACTAGTAAACACCCCTATGGGATATATTGGATCTCTGTTGGTCAAGACTGTTATCCATTATGGATACATAATTACTTATCAACTATACAAAGGTCAAAATTTTAATAATACATAATTTTGACAAACGTTGGAGAAAATGAAACTCTCATACATTGCATATGTTATTGGAAATTATAATATCCCTTTAGAAGAATAATATGCTAAGGTCTATTAAAATTAATAATAAATATAACTTAGACCCAGAAATTCTTAAGTATACCATAGAAATGTGCTAAAATATGTTCAAACACATACACAGTTCATTTCAGTCTTCCAACAAAAAAACTATAAAATATCTAAGCATCAATCAACAGCAGGTGGTTAAGCATATTTCATCACCTTCCTAAAGAATATGTAAATTTTAAGTATAAACAGACACTGCAAACATTTCTAAGCTCTACAAAGTAAAAATCATGTGAATAATACTGTACTATCAAGATACTGTATATGTAAATAATATGTCCCCAATAGTATAAAAATATGATCATATATTTAATATGTGTGAATAAGTATATCTGTATTTATGTCTGTTTAGGTCAGAATATTAGTATAGAGTAAAAAAATGAAAATTTTTATGGGGAGACATGTTTTTTTCCATGGAAGCAAATTAAATTCTCAATGTACATGCATTTATATATTTACATGCATAAAGTTCTGTGTCATTATCTTTTTATATTAGATTATTTTTAAAATAACAGTCATATTAATATGGTAACCTATAAGCAGTTTCTGAATAAAATAATCATAACTACATATATTCAGTTGATCAATGAAACAAAGTTTAAGAAACTGAGAAATCTCAGCTAATAATTAATATTGAAAATTAGTTCAACTTTCCTTTTGCTTCTAAAAGGACTCTAATATTTTCTTATTTTGTAAAATTATTCACCTTTATTCTACAAAATATTCCTGTTTGTGAAATATATGTGAGTGTTACACAATGATCAACAATAGTAGAGTGGAATGATTGTGATTAATACTGGGAATAAGTCAGATGAGTATAAAGCACTGTTTCATTTTAATTTTTTATATTGATTTATCATTGGCTTACATTGTTGCTAGTATTTTGGAAGTACAGGATCTACTCCCTAGGTGTCATTACTGTACTGAACCCAGCACTGATTCACCTATAGTTAACTACCATACTACATTTTGATTCCTTTTCTCCCTTCAAATGTAAATAATCCCATTTTTAAAAATTTCTTTCTTTGTTATTCCTTTGGGTCTTGTTCTGTGTTCTGAAGTACAAAGGTAAGGGCTCAGAACCAGAACACTCTCATGTCCTCATTTGCTCCCTAACAACTCTAATGGGTTATCTTTTTTAGATCTATGAGACTTGAGATTTTTTTCCATCATGCACTGTACCTTCTTCATAACTTAAGAAGTCATTGATACTATCGTGAACATATAGCTTTTTCCAATAAAGTAGAAATGACTTATTTAGTTTTCTTATCACATTATGGATCATATTTTCCTTGAAGTGTTCAGCATATTATTTAATTTTTTATAATACAGTAAGATAATGGCTTCAACAATTGTCTCTTTATATTATCTAAATAATTATCATGATAAGTAGAGGCCTTTTTTCACCTCTTTTATAAAACCAACAGACAAAACCCCCACAATTTTCTCAAAAGGAGATGGTTTCAGATCTCTTTCCAGGTAAAGTGTTGCCTTGACTATATTCAGTTAAAATGTCTTCTTTTTTTCCTTTAGATGTTAGTTCATACATATTCTTATGGTATCCACTCTAAATTTAATGAGATACAAGTTCCTTTTTAAGAAAACAAAACAAAACAAAACAAAAAATTTATTAGAATGCCATGGGGTAAGAAGTCGTAGGAAATTAACAGAAGAAGGAATTAAAAGAACTCAAGGTATGAACTTTGAGAGGCAATCGGTGTTAAATATTGTATTGCATAAACATAAAACATACAAATTTAAATATGCTTAATTGCATTATTTACCATATTAATTATAATATGAATATTATAATTAAATATTTATCCAGATCTTACATTAGCTAAATATTCCCAATATTGTGATCATGTTCATTTTTACTCAGTTTAATTATATGAAATATTCAAGATGTGATAGATTTGTGGAATGTTTGTTCCATTTGGAAAGATAAATATTGCAATCCATTTATTATAAAAATCAATAATTTGGATAACATCTTTATCAAGTATCTTCATCATAACTATACAAAGAAATGTCAAAGCTAGGAATAGAATTCTGATCCACTACTAAAACGGCTCATACATTCTTTTTTGAATGAGGTTCAAAATATTACACTATTCAATATTCATTCTAGAAAATGTTTTCTTATTCATAGTTACATTTAACACAAGTAATAAAATGTGTTTTTTTAGAAACTTGTACGTCTTGCTTTTGACTGCTTTAACAAAAATTCCATAGATTAGGTGGTTTAAACAGTCAACATTTCTCATAATTCCGGAGACTGAGAAGTTAAATTTACAGTTTCGGTATCTGGTAAGAGGTTTGTTTTTTTTTTCTATGTCGTCACATGGCAGAAGGTGTAAGGGAACTTTCTGACATCTCACTTCTAAGGATACTGAACCCTTTCATTAAGGTTTTCCACTCATATCACTATCCTATCCAAAGTCCCCATCCCAAGATATCATCATCACATTGAGAAATAAGTGTCAACATATGAATTTGGAGGGTGTAAGGGGAAGAGCAAATATTCAATCTGTAGCAAATTAATACAAAAGAAATGTACTGTTTTAAATTTAAAGAGCATTTTAAGGTTTTTCTTTGCAAAAAAAATTATCTTTGGGCAAAGTGAGAATTTTTTTATTTGTCTAGCAATGAAAGATATTCATATCTATCTATCTATCTATATATGTATTTTAGGATCTCCAAATACAGTATTATTCCAAATTAATTATTTATTTAGCAGGAATGCAATTTGAGGTGTTTCCTTAAGCAAAGGTCAAATTAACTTTTTAATCTATTTTTGCAAATTCTCTATGTGGCACATATTTACTAAAAACATGTGCTGAATCAGTATTTTTAAAACCAAAACAAAAATAAACATGTTTAGATGGCTTTAGAACCAAATCACTGAACTTGTTAAGGTTTATTTCTTAACAATTAAAAACTAAGATAGCAGTTTCTCTGAAATATGTATCTAACGTTTATACTTAGAGAAATTTTCTTTATTAAAAAATTGAAAATACAAATATTATTTGTATTTGAAATAATTTTTCTACAGAAGTTTGATATGCTGACTTACTAGACAAGTAATGTTATCCAGATATATTTAAAATATAAAAAAATAGAAAGTACTTGCAGAGAAGACATAGATTTAATTTGTGTAGTAAAGCATTATTTCAACACTTCTCATCAGATTATCAAACGCCATCATGAAAAACAGAATTTAATTTAATATCTTCATGTTCAAATTTCTCTTAAAATTAAAATTTGAAAGAAAAAAGTTGGCTCAAACATGTAGCTATTGATTTAGCTTATTAAAAAAGATCAGTTTTTAGTTTTCAGAGTAGACATGAACTGTGACTGATTTGCTTTTAATCTCAAAAGAATGTCCTTTCTCAGCCAAATCCTTAAAGATTTAGGAAGGTAAATATTGAATGTCATTTCACATGCATGTAAAACAAATTTGAGCATTAAGGATTCATTATTGTTATATTAAAATAAATTATAATCATCTTGTAAATGGATTATATTAATTGATTTCATTGAATATTGAGTATGTACACAATTAATTGATTTAATTGAATATTGAATATATACATGATTTAACTGAATATTGGGTGTGTTTGTTGGTTTTATAAATTGAGTTTATTAATTGATATAATTAAATATTGAATATGTACATGATGATCTTTATTTTGTGGATTTTTTCTCAACTCTGTTTTAGTTTTAATTTACCTGGCAGTCTTTATTGTACATTCATATAATGTTTGAAAACAGTGTGCATGTGGAAAGCCACTCATCTGGTATGCTTCAATGAGTTATTAATTGTACTGTTAACACAACCCAAATATTAGAATCTATAGGGGTTTCTTTTCTGTTTCTTTTCAGTTTATTCAATTTCCTTAAAGAAATATCCTGCCATTTTCTTCCAGGGGGATGCACAGTTGACTAGGCTTCAGTATTATTCAAGCCAAACAATGCAGCAAGATGTAGCAATGAAGACATAAAATCACATTGTTTCTTTTTTTTTTTCTACATGCACATTTCTTTCCTTTTTTTAAACATTTTTTATTTATATATATTTGACATCAATTGTAATCCCCATGTATTCCCCATCACCATCTCACCAGTGCACCATCACCTCAGTCTCCCATGCTCCCATCTGCCCTCAACTCTCCCCCTCATCCCTCCCCACCAAGTGTCCCCAATTTGTCCTTGTCTTTTAATTTTTGGTTTTTGTATCTTTATTGTTATTAGTAGTATTATTATTATTGTTCTTATTCCTTTCCTTGATCCTTATTTGGCTTCCTTATATTCCTCCTAGGGGAGGAACCATCTGTTTTTTTGTTTTGTTTTGTTTTTTTTTTGCCTTCTGACTTACTTTGCTGAGCATAATCCCTTCCAGTTTCATCCATATTCCTATGAATGAGTCTAGTTTTTCTTTTTTGATTGCTGAATAGTATTCCATCGTGTATATGTACCACAGCTTCCCGATCCACTCATCTATTTCTGGGCATTTAGGTTGTTTCCAGGTCTTACCTATTGTAAAGAGTGCTGCTATAAAGATAGAGGTGCAGGTATTCTTTTGAATCAGTGTATTTGTGTCTTTTGGGTATATTCCTAGGAGTGGGATTGCTGGATCCTATGGAAGTTCCATTCTTAGTAGCTTGAGGAACCACCATACTGCTTTTCATAATGGTTGGACCAACTTGTATTCCCACCAGCAGTGTAAGAGAGTTCCTTTTTCTCCACATCCTCGCCAACATTTGTTGTTGCTACTTTTTATGATATGTGCCATTCTCACTGGGGTGAGGTGGTATCTCATAGTGGTTTTGACTTGCATTTCTCTGATGACAAGAGAAGTTGAGCATTTTTTCATATGCCTGTTGGCCATTTGCATGTCCTCTTTGGAGAATTGCCTTTTTAGTTCTTTTGCCCATATTTTGACTGGGTTGTTCTCTTTGTTTTTGTTTAGTCTGGTTAGTTCTTTGTGGATCTGTGTGATAAGTTCCTTGTCAGTAATGTTGTGTGCAAAGATTTTCTCCCAGTTGGTGGGTTGTCACTTTGTTTTGGTTAGTGTATCTTTTGCTGTACAGAAGCTTTTAAGTTTGATGTAGTCCCAGCTGTTTATCTTTTCCTTCACTATCTTTGCTTTAGGTGTCGTATCTCTAAAGATGTCATTGATGTGTATGTCATGTAGGGTTTTGCCTACTTTTTCTTCAATATTTTTTTTGGTTTCAGGTCTTATGTCTAAGTCCTTAGTCCATTTTGAGTTGACTTTTGTGCATGGTGAAAGGCAGTATTCTAGTTTCATTCTTTTGCATGTAGCAGTCCAGTTTGCCCAGCACCACTTATTGAACA
>JAGFMF010011752.1:2373998-2418106 GCA_019455555.1 Galemys pyrenaicus
GTATTCTAGTTTCATTCTTTTGCATGTAGCAGTCCAGTTTGCCCAGCACCACTTATTGAACAGGCTGTCTTTATTCCATTGCATGTTCTTTGCTCCTTTTTCAGTTGTTAGATTAGTTGTTAGATTAGTTGTTAGATTAGTTGTTCATAATCTTGTGGGTTTGTTTCTGGACTTTCTGTTCTATTCCATTGGTCTATGTGTCTGTTTTTGTTCCAATACCATGCAGTTTTTATTATTGTGGCTTTGTAGTAAAGTCTGAAGTCAGGAAGTGTGATCCCGCCACTTTACTTTTTGTCAGTTAGGAGAGCTTTGGCTATTCAATTTTTTGTGTGTCTCCATGTGAATTTCATCAAATTTTTTTCTATTTCTTTGAATAATGTTATTGAAATTTTTATTGGAATAGCATTGAATCTGTAGATTGCTTTTGGTAGGATAGCCATTTTCTATATGTCTTCTTCCCCATCTTTTCACTTTGTCTAAAATTCCTAGAACTTTAATCTCTTTATGCTATTCTAATTTATGTATAGAATATACACCAGATTTGTGAAATACGTTTTTTTGCAGATGTGGGAATGAAAGAGAGGAATCCTGAAAATCCCACAACATTTTAATCAGGCCCTAATCTATTTCATCTGATAGTGGTCAATTTTCTCATTATACCTACTGGCGCAATTCCTGAGAATCTCTGAGAACATGGGATGAATTATCTTTCTTGTCTTAAGTACCCCGTTTAGGCTATAAGTTTTTAGATATTTCAGCTCTGATAAATCATTTTATTTATTTTTATTATGTATTGACAATATTTATTTGCTGTTTTATTAGGCTTATGTATTTTATTTTTTGTTACTATCACATTAGGATGTATGGGAGCAGTTATAAACTATTTTACCCAATCTGCAATGCAATTGTCATTCTTTAATCTTATGAAGGGCTTCTTGGGAAGATTTAATGAGAAAAAAATAAGGGAATATTGTATAAACTTCAAGATATTGTAAAATCTAATATTACAGTTATAAATATCCTGCTCAGTTTAAAGTTTTGCTTTCCTCTTTTTACCAAAATCAAATCAATTATTGAAGCCCTTTAACTACTTCCAATTTCCATCAATTTCTCAAAATTTACATTATGTTTAAACCTACCAACTTTGGTTCTTTCATATTTAGTTGCATAATTGGCCATGTATTAACTTACTTAGATCTGTAAAGTGAGCAAAGAATGTTCTCTGAAAACTTATATCCAGACTTCCACCCCCAAAATATTTGAGTATAAAAGAAATAGGTCATTTTAAGTAGAGAAATTCTTAAACATTTAATTCTCCTTCTTAGGAAACTGAGGAAATTGATGTATTAAATGATACAGTTAACCAGAAAAAGAAACTAGCAGGGAATCTGGGAAACAAGGTTTAAGAGAGAAATGAGGTAGAAAAGAACCTCAGGAAGTTAGCTGTCCATCAATAAGCAACACATTTTGGAAAAAAGAGGTAGTTTAATAAAGACTTATGGAAGGAAGGAGTGATTTAACACCTTAGGTAACACAGTATGGAGATTATCATTTTGAGAGGTTTATCATTTTGTTGGGAATAAAAAGAGAGAGAGAGATAGTAAGATAGCAGTAAAGAAAGGAAAGGAGTACAAATCAATTAATTCTTAATCCAGTTAGAACAAAAAGGTTTTAAATCTAGGGAAAGTGATAATGGTTCAATACTTGAATCTGCAGTAAACTGTACATAAATAGATTGTTAGAACATATATTGATGATTGCAAGGTTGTGTTATTTAAATGCATGTGTGTGATTTGAGGAAATGGACAAAATAGAAGTGTGAGTTCGATTAATCTGTTTACCTGTATACAATGTTATCTTTCATTAGAAAAATACAATGTATAATGTTTGTAATTCATAAATATGGTACTGATGTATTAGTCAAAATAACACTGACATGAATTAATTTGAAATATACAGTGTATTTTTGGGGAGGAAAACAGGACATTTTGGGTTTTAGTCTTAAGGAAGTAATTCCTTTTATTCAGTTTTTAATTTGTGGTCAAATATACTTCACAGAAACTTTACCATCTTAACCTTTTTTTCAGTGTGTAGTTCAGTAATATTAACTTCATTTATAATGTTTTTCACTCAATATCTAGAACCCATCACCCACTACTGTCAGTCATTGGCAATCACAATTTTATTCTTTGTCTCTAGAAATTTGACTACTCTTGGTAGTTCATAGAAATAAAATAATACAGTATTAGTCTTTTGTGACTAGATTATTTCCTTTAGCATAATGTCCTTAAGTTTAATCCATGTTGTAGTATGCTTTAGCATTCCTTCCTTTTTATGGCTAATATTTCAAAAAATGTACATATACATTTGCTTCAAATCTGGGTAATGAACACTTGGATCGCTTCTACCTTTGGCTATTTTAAAATAAAATTAATATGACATAACAAGAAATACATGTATCTTCTAGATCCTGCTTTCAAAATCTTTGGTAACATACCCCAAAATGGAAATACTGTATAAAATAGTAATTCTTTTAAAAAAAGTATTTAAGAGAGCTTCTCACTAATTCCCATAGTGGTTGTATCATTTTTCTCTCCCATCAAGAGTACACGAAGGTTCCAATCTCTCCATATCCTTCCTACTTGTTATTTTATTGTTGTTGTTGATAATAGACACTCCAAGGATCTGATTATGGGTCCCTTGATGGTGCATGTGGTATGGTAACAAATAGCTGAGGATGTGGGTGCCTATATTTCTGAGTCATATACAGTATGTAAACCATTGTTACCGTAATGGAAACTATGTAAACTATTAATTTTATATGCTTTCATTATTTTTAATTAAAATTTTAAAGAATATTTGAATGGTCTCTTGATATTATCTTATGATAATATCTAAAAATTTAGACTTGTTACCAAAGAGTTAACAATTATACATCTGATGAGTTGAATACTAAGTTCATGTCAATCTACAAACTATATGACCATGCCACAGAGCTTTATTATTATTCATAGATGGTTTTATATCAATTTCAGTTACTTGGATAGGACACAGTTGTCATATTTCTGTTTGGTTGGGGTTATGCTCAATTACAATAGCAAATTTCAGATCAGATAGTGAAGTCTATTTTATTTGTAAAGTGAGAAATTTAGAGTTTGGCATTAACTAGAGATTTTTTTTTCTTGTTGGAACTATTTGTGTTTAAAAATAAATGAAAGATCATAGAGTTAATACATTGCAGAATCAGAAACTGTGCAGAAAATGGTTTTGTAGCTGAATATTCCATCAGACATAAAGTCTAACTTATTCATTTCCCTTCCAAAGCTTAAGGGTTATAAATCCTTCTATAACCATAGGACATCAGCTCAGTACCCTAATCACTTTTCTGCATCCACACTGCAATATATAATGAATAAACTAACAGTTCTTCATTATATACAGTTTCATATTCCTGGTGCTTTTTGACACTAGTTCCCAACTAAATTTAGAAGAAGAATGGAATTTTGTAGTCTTTAAAATAACAAACATACTATTGTCATTCCAAATGATGGCAAATAGTGGTTTCATTAAAGTTTTAAATTTTTATTAAAATATAACTGACAAAATGTAAAGTCATTTAAAACATTCAATGTGATTACATATATGTATACATTGTAGAAATAATATTTCCATTGAGTTATTAACACTCCATCACCTAATTTTATGCTTTTCTTTTATGGAGAGAATGCTTAACTTCTTCTCTCAGCACATTTTATTTATAAAGTACAATGTTATCAAATATAACCACTATGTTACACAGTTATACTCAGACCTTAGTCATTTTATAACTCAAAGTTTGTACCCTTTTGTCAGCTTCTATTTCTCCCAGCCCCTGGCAAAATCTTATCTACTCTCTGTTTCTGTGATTTTGATTTTTCTTAAAAAATGTTTGAGCCAACACTGGTTTATCACTTTATATAGGTCTCAGGTATATAGCATTATATAATTCAGTATCTGTAGGTACTACATTATGATCACTGTCAAAAATCTACTTCCTCCCTCCATCATACCACTATTTTGTTCTCATAATCAAAGAGTTTAATTTTGTTTTAATCTTTTTTTTTACCTCCAACATATGAGTGAAATAGTATGTTATTTGTCTTTCCCTGTCTAACTTTTTTTCACTTTTCATGCGTTCTATGTTATCCATATTGAAACAAATGGCATGTTTTCACCATTTTCATTAGGTGTAGAGTAGCACACGCGTAGATATGTACCACATCTTCTTTATCTGTTCATTTGTTGATGGGCACATAGGTTGTTTCTAGCTCTTAGCTACTGTGATTAATCCTCCAATGAATATAGGGGTGCAAATATCTTTTTGAATTGGCAGTTTTTGTTCTTTGTATAAACACCCATAAGTGGAATAACTGGATTATTTAATATTTCTATTTTTAATTTTTTGAGGAATCTATATACTTTTTCCATTGCTACTGCAATTTACAATCCCAACAGTGTATGAGGGTTCCCTTTTCTTAAATTCTTGTCAACACCTTTATTTCTTGCTTTGTTAAATTCAAAATTGTGAAGAGATATCTCATTGCAGTCATTTGCAATTCTTTAATAATAAATGAGATGAATATCATTTTCTGTACCTGTTTTTCATCAGTATGGTTTCTTTAGAGATGTATACTCAACTACTCTTCATATTTTTCAGTTTGGTACTTTCCCTTTTTTTTTTTTTGCTGTTGAGTTGTTTGATTTCTTTATGTTGGATTAGGCATATAAGTTATATCATGCTGTCATTTGTAGCAACAGTGATAGAGCTGAAAGGGATTATGCTCGGTGCAATAAGCCAGAAAGAAAAAGAATAAAATTGAATGGTTTCACTCATCTGCAGAATATAGAGGAACCAATAAGGGATCAGGGGGAAAAAGTAACTATAATAAAGTAAAAACGAAAATCATCAGGCAACTATAGATCAGAGGCATTCTGTAGGGAAAGAGGAGAGAGAAGTATCAGGATAGAGTGGGAAGAGCACAAGGGACAGTGGAGGTGGTTCATGGGTGAACTGGTGGTGTGAATTACATGGAGAAATCATACATTGTACAAATATGAAGGATTATGTAATAAAAATACATTTAAAAAATTTTTAAAAATTATATCATACAGTATATGTCTTTCTCTGTCTAACATACTTCATACAGCTAATGCCCTATAGTTTCATTATGTTATACCAAATGAAAGGGTTTCCTTCTTTTTTAAGGATGAATAATATCTTTCTATGTGTGTGTGTTTATGCCATATGGAATAGAATATATTATTTGTCTACTCCTCTTATACTCCTAGGTTGCTTTTGTACCTTGGTTATTGTGAAAAATGCTGCTATGATAATGGGACTACAGATATTTTTTCTGATGAACTGATGAAATTACAGAGATCACTCTGATAAAATGATCACATTTCCTTTGGGCTTATACCCACAAGTGGTAATGCTGGATCATCCTATTTTTAATTTATTTTTTAAAAGATTTATACTTATTTATGCATACAAGAACTGGGGTGTAGGCTAGAGGTACAGAGGGTGAGAGGATTCACCAGAGACAGAGGGGAGAGCAGAACAAGTGATCTACTGAAATACACTGCTGAGGAGAGCAGTGGGCAACACAGAAGGGGTCTGCTGCATCATGCGGGTCACCTCCCTGGTTGGGGATTTAATTTATGCTGCAATGGCTGCCAATAACTTGATAATGATGACTTTAATCCTTGTGCTACCAGGGGGACCCTATTTTTAATCTTTTAGTGAAACCTGCTATTATATTTTCATAGTAGTTACACTGTTTACATTCCCATCAACAATACCAGTATTCACTTTTCTTCAGCATTAAAGTAATTTAATGTGTTAACTCTGACCTTTTGGTAATAGATATATTAAGAGGTGTGGGTGATATTTTACTGTGGTCTTGATTTGCATTTTCTGATTATTAGTGATGTTAAGTACTTTCTTGGTACTTCTTGGTCATTGTATATCTTCTTGGGGAAAAAAAGTCTTTTGGGATCAGTTGTTCACTTTTTAATTGACTTAGGTGATTTTGCTATTGTCTGAGTTTATTAATATTTTAGTTATGAATCCTTTACTGGAAATATGGATGTAAATATTTTCTTCCACTCTTCAGGTTGCCTTTTTGATTTGTTGATGGTTATCTTTAATGTGCAGAGCTTATTTGTGTGAAGCAATTTCACTTATTTAGTTTTACTTTCGTTGTCTTTACTTTTGGTGTCAAAATAAAAAAAAAAATCATTGTGAGATCACTGTCAAGTTTCTTGACCTCTTTGTTTTTATCTGTGATTTTTATGATTTTAGGTTTTATGTGCAAGCTTTAACCCATTTTGAGTTGATTGTTATGTGGTATTAGGCTGAAATCCAGTTTCCTTCCTTTGCATTGGCTAGGCAGATTTTCCCACACCATTTATTGAAAAGCCTATCATTCCTTTCATGTTCTCAACTTCTTGGTAGAAAATTAATTTACTCTACATCAGGTCCTCAAATAATGTCATTTATTTCTATGTTAATTTGCTAGAATATTGATGAAAAAAGTTCCTATTGAACAAAAGGGCATTATTTGAGGACCTGTTTTCATTATATGTCATTTAAAGTCACAGTTCTCAAAAACTTATGGGTGATGTTAATTGAGGATACTGCATATTCATAGATATATTTCTGGGCCTTCTGTTTTGTTCTATTGATTTCCGTTTCTGTTTTTATGCCAATATCATACTATGTTGAAAGCCATTGCTATGTAATATAATCTGAATTCGGAAGTGTGTTGCTTCCTGCTTTGTTCTTCTCTCTGAAGATTGCTTTGACAATTGTGGTTCTTTTGCAGTTCCATACAAATTTCAGGAATGTTCTTTCCAATTATGTGGGAAAAAATTACGAGAGCTGTTTTAATTACTCATCTGTATCAATGATACCTAATCTCTGCCTATCTTTTCACTCAATTTCCTGGAAGTGTTATTTTGTCACCAACATGTTCACAATATGGCTGTGGCAGTTTCAGGTAATAATTCTGTGTTCAATGCAGCAAGTGAGGCTCAAAAAAGAGTCACATTGCCTTCCTTAGTCAGGAAAGCAAAAGTTGTATCAACAACACATAATAACATTCTACTAATTGGCTGCCTGGTATCATACTGCCCTTCATTTCTCTATGGAGACAGTGAATGCAAGTATTCAGATGGGACTGCCTGAAATGATGTTGGTATTCTGTTTCCTCAAGGGAAAATTGAGGGAATGGATAATGAGTAAACAATTAAAACACTGATGTACACTATATTACTTTGACATATTTTACTTCAATATGGTGGCTGTTGTAATGATATTTATCAATATACAAACTTATACTACATTATTGTCTGCACTCAGTATATTCTATATTAATTAGATCTATAACTATTTTAGTATGCGTTGTAAGTTTGTACCCTTAAGGACTATCAATCGTATTCCTGACTTAACCAGTTTTACTCTCTGTTGGCATTATTTGTTTTTTAGGTTTATAATAATTTTTAGATTCCATAAATGTCACGTGACATAACCCAGTCTTGTCTGCCTGACTTAACTCACTTAGCAAGATGTATTCAATAATCTAAAATGTGGCTTTCATGGATAAAATAGTTCTGAATCAAATGCATGCTTTCTTTCCTTCTTGAACCTGCTACAAACTAATACCTCTTCAGATATTTTTATTTTCAAATGAAAACAATAGAAATAAATTCAAGGCTTGTACTTCTTTTTAATCCTGATTTATAATCTACTAATGCTAAATCATAAATATCCCCATAAATTGATTTGATGAATCTTCATTCATGTTTCCTAGCAAAGTGCATTGAAAACTATACATGTTTGTCTAAGAAAATGAGATTTTCAAATATGTGACCCCAAACTATATCTTTTGTGATGATATAACATTCATGTCACCAACTCAACTCATAGAAATATTGACTGTATTACCTTTCGTGAACAATACGGGAAATTCTGTTTAACCCAAGGAATCTCATTAAGCTTTTATAAATGGCGCATTGTACTTTGCAAGAAGCAGACCACCAAGGAAAAGATAAAATTTCTCCCTTTGGGTGTCTAACAAAGCCTAGGAACATTCAGATATTCTTATTTTCAAAAAGAAATGTAGTCATAAAATAGATCAGCAGCAACTATAATGAACACCTGAGACTTGTAGAACTAAGTCATGAAAGTTACTGATATTTTCTTATAAGAATGTGAGAAATATGACTTCCTTTGGATAAATGATCTTGTACTTATTTGATAACTTCTAGGGCATTTTGATCCACTAGAAGAGAGTAATAATTCTCTATTTTGTCTTCTTGCAATTTTAGTTTAATTTCTCACAATCCATAGGTGATTATTAAAAGATCATTTTAATGCTATTACGCTGATGCTCATTTAATTTCATCTATCCATTTAAATATTATATTAAATTTCAGCAATGTAAATTGAAGCATGAAACATTTTCTGGGTGAAGAGTAGCAATATTCCTACTTCACAAACGATAGTGTAAATAGTGTGGATTTTTTTTTCTAGGTAGCATTTGTCAACATTATGTAAAAGTTAAAGATATAGGGCCAACCTCTTCAGGTATTGCTGTTACACCACCGTACTCTCCACGAAGATAGCAAGTTCTAAAATCATATAACTGGGACTTATTATTAGTTTGAGTTTATTAAAATTCACTCAGTTTTGTTTTCTTCTAGCTTTTAATAATTTTTGTCACTGCTTTTTGTTTTAATTTTGACCGTAATTTTAGATTTGTTGTATTATTTGCTATTCTAGTCTCCACTATAGACCCCTTCGCAGGTTTTGGAGTTTTCATAACAGCAAACACACTAGAACATATGCTTAGGGTGAATGCACAGGGATTTCCATGGACAGAGTATGCATGGAAATTTCCTTGGATTTTTGGATTTTCTGAAATCCAAAATTTCTTGGATTTCCTTGCTTCTTCCCCCATCATAACTAGATGAGGTGGTCTCAGCTCAGTATCAGATGGAAGCCCTGCTGCAAATCTTATTCTAATATATTTTTCTTATGAAGCCCCATGACCTCTGAGTTCTTAAGATTTGATGACCATTGTGTCCCCACCTGTTATTCTTTAAAAAAAATAGATGAGTTTTTCCAATTAAGTAAACTCATGTTCAGACTTGTTGTTTTTCAGTGTCCTTGGATGGTGATGTTAACAAATTTCAAGGCAAACATGATGATTAGTACTTAATTGTTTGTAGGCTTATACAGCCTTTTTCTTAATTGACCTGGACTCATCAAATGAGGAATCAGAAGACTTAATTAGACTGCCCAAGACCATATAGCTTATGAATGACAAATTGGGGTTCAAGCCAAGACCATGATATCCTAGTGCTCTATGAAGCTTATAAAACTTCACACATGCTCTTATATTCATTGTCACAATTGCAACTTTAAATTTACAACTCACTAATGGTAATAACTAAAAAAAGATTTATTGAATAAATAAATGTCTATAGGGGTAAATGGAGTAAAGATACTGGTGAATATAGTTGTAAGTGGTACTTAAGATAGGCAGGCATGAACTTGTCAATGTAATGGCTGTTGAAATTAGAGGACATATAAAGGTACAGTACATGGGAATAAGTAAGTGCAACTGAAATTGAGGAAAATATGATGTTATTTCAGACTTGGATGTGAAGTTTAGGGTAGAATATCATTTCCTATGAGGTCAGTATGGCTGACTAAAAGTTACAAGTGACTTAAAGTAGCTAAAATACCTGAAATTATATATCTGAACTTAATAAAAAGTAACTGGCACTCAATTGTGAAATTAATTCATCAAGCTAGAACCAGATAAACAAGAATTTATACTTGTTTCTGATATCCAATGTTCCTTCTATCCATATGTTAAGGAAATATTGTTATGAAAGCCTAAGGAACTAGGGAATTGAAGCTAGACATCAATAATTTGTGATTGTATCATCTCAATGTGGCTTTACCAATGAAACTCTTAATAAATTCAGTATTTGTGGAAAGGAGAGTATTGATGATTTGAGTTATCTTTTAATTTCAAAAACTCTTCAAACATTGTTGGAAAACTTCTTTGATTATATTGTGTCTAATATAATCCTTATTATATATTGTGACTAAATAAGTCCTTAAATATTGTAACAAAATAAATCAATATGATATAATTTATTTTTGTTAAAATATAATTTATAAAAATGGCTGATTTATAGTTCTTAGGTAGAATGCAGTAGATAAATAATAGAGTTGCATAATAATAGCTTTATAAATGAAAAGATAAGATTTGAAATTATTATTTCAAGTTCCAGAATGAGAAGGAAGGGACGTTGATAGCCAAAATGTATAAGAAATGTATAAGAAAAAGGTAATTGGAGATGACTGGGCATTACTTGGCTTATTTTGGATGACAATTGTCAAGTTTAGAAAGACAAAAAATTAACTTCTCAATTCTTTATTGTATTAAGGCAAGTAATAAAGAATTTAAGACAAAGATGGGAAATGATAATTTTTAGTCAAATGAACAAAGTCTCAAAGGAAAAGCAATTAACCATTCCTTACTCATGCGGATAAGTGAAGAAAACTGGAAAACATTAAAGGAGAAGACCTCTTCAGTCACTTTTTTGTTATTTGTTTAGTAAAGTACTTGATAAAACTTCATGAAAAGACATTTCTTCATCAATGAGCCATTTTTTAATTGAAAACAACAAAGATTTAGGGAAATTCATTGTCCATAAATGGAGTTTTCGGGGAGCATGAGTTATAGGATTGGGAGGTAAACAAAGGAATGAGGATAGAAGAGAGGATCAAGGTAGAATCCTAAGAAAAAGGTATTTGGTCTAAGGTCTCTCACAATGGTCTAAGGTCTCTCACATTGGGGAATGCTCAAAGATTACAGGAACGTAAGATAAAATGTACGTAACTCACTGCAAAATTCATTATGAAAATTAATTTCAGCATTTTGCCAGTCCATTGATATTAGAAGGAAGGCTATGTGGTAGCTTATGTAGGCTATAGAACTCTGAATATAAACACTCTTTAGGATTCAATGGAACTTCTTCCAAAGAAGTTCAACTTGGTAGAGAATGAAAAAGTCTTGATGTTTTAGGATTTGAATAAAGATACCTGCATAATATTTGATTGTCAAAAACAACCAGCATTTCTGCAATAATATTTGAGTAACAGTGTGTCATGATGCTCTATGAAATGGAGTATTTGTGAAATATATTGTATAGAGTATACATTTTATATACACATTATGCAAACATAGCATATACAACATACTCGCTCATTGGCTGTTTGGAAATGGTACACACACAAACAAACACACAAATACTCATAACTGAATTACCAAGAAATAGTAAGACATTAATTGATTCTATCTAATGAAAGTTTGAAACAGATGCAGGAATGTTGTAAAGCCTTTGACTTCCATTGAGTTTAACTTCCTATTATGTACTACATTATTAAACTTTTGACAGTGGTAATATAGTAATGGAGAAATTATAAGATGCATTAACTATGCCCGGTTTTTAAAGGATAGTTCACTATTCGAGCTCTATCAAAACAACCACTTTAGAGTAATGGATTCATTACTTTGATGTGTTTTTAAACTATGAACTTCTAAAAGCCAAAACTGTATTTAATTTGTATTTGTGTTTATAGTGTATTACAGAACCTAACCCATAGTATTGGCAGGTGCAGAGGAGATACAGTTTTTGTTGTAAAATTTAAGTTACAAAATAAATACTGAATTTTGCATAAAGTTAAAATAGTGACTTTAAAAGTTAAAAGGAATAATATTTACACTATAGACTTTGCTTATTCTATATTTATCCCTGTATTTATATTTTCTATGGATGTGATTTTCTGTCAATTTGGCTTCATTATGCTTTGAAGATTAGATTCTACCAAAGACAATTGAAAACTGTCCCCACTTAATTAGGAAAGCTATTTGAATCCTGATCCCCACCTTGAAAATTGTCTGCTAATTTCTTTTAGAGATAGATACAAAACATATCTGAAGATCTTATTACTATCATTTTGCTATTATCAGTAATTACTTACATTAGTGAAATAACTGAGTTCAGGTAAATTTGTTTGCAAAAGGTTGGCAATTCCCTGGACTTACCTTCTATTATTTTTTTTTATTTTATGAATATTTCTAATGTTACAAACATAATAGTATTGCAAATTACATGAAAATAGGTTGCCAGTTGTTTGAAGTCTTGCATATTTCAACTCTTAATAGTCACAAAAACAAATGCATACTTATGAATTTCTCTTAACAAGCTTTTTGCAACATATCACTATTTCTATTCTTCCCAACACCCTCATTCCCAGCTTGGAATTTCAATAGGAAAATAAAACCTACGAAATGAAAACGAAAATCAATCTTCTTTCATTTAGTAACAAATTAAATTCCCCTTCTAAAGTAATGATTTTTACCTTAAAGCAGTGATAACTATCTTGTTGCTCTGTCAAGGTTTCTCACCTTCTTATCTAACAACAGTTAACCTTAATAATCCCCTCACTTTCAAACTCTTCCTGACTTATGGCTCTTTAAGTACTTCTGTTAAGCTTGATCTTTTACTTACACTTGGCCCCTAATGGAGTCAGTGTCACTTTGAGGATTGTAAATGGATTCTGCTGAAAACCAAGTTCTTTAGACACTCTAAAACTGGTGCATTTTTTTTTTTCTTCAGATAACCATTATCTGTGTTGAATGGATTTTCACCAGTTTTATATACCAAGTTCTAATTTTCCTTTTTTGGTCCTCTAATATAGAAAAAACTTAGTGAACATGTTGAAAAATACATAAATAAGAGGCTATAATTACATATCGCTAAATTTTAAAATTATGCATCTCAAAATGTATAAATTATTTTTTCAGAATCTTGAGGTAAATAAGGTGCTTAGTTATTTCATCTAGGTGGCTTCATCAATTATTGACCTAGTATTCTGTAATATTTCTAGGCATTCAAAAATCAAAGTACTACTTTTTAAAAAATATTTATTTATGCATACAAGCACTGGGGTACAGGCCAGAGGTGCAGGGCGTTGAGAGAATCCACTAGACAGAGCAGGGGGCAGAACAGGCAGATGGACTGAAACACACTGCTGAAGGGAACAATGTAATGGGCCAGGCAGGAGAGGTCTGCCTGCGCCATGTGGGTCACCTCCCCAGCCGGCAGCAGGGATCGAACTCGTGCTGCAGTGGCTGCGGTTTGCTTCATAGTGGTTGCTTAACACACTGTGCCACCAGGGAGGGCCCAAAGTACTCCTTATTAATAATAAACTTTATTTTAGAATAAATATTCTTTTTACAATACTGCCCAGTTGTCATATGTGAAAATAAAAAAAAAATCAAGATCAACACTAAGCTTTATAACATTCTTAATGTTATTTTAAAATAAATTTTATATATATATAGTTATATATATTTATATATAGTTTTATTTTTATATATAGTTATAAAATTTATATATGGTTATAAAATGCATGTTTAATTTTATAAACTTTATATAAGTTTACAGATCAGGACTGTTAGTTTCCAAGGAGGTGGTGGCTGCTGTTCTGGCCTATTTTACCCTGTTTTGGCCTATATAAAGCTGAATGGGATGTTCTTCCTAGAATGCATGCTGAACTGCTAGCTCCTTTGAAGGATAAAAAGGAAGGAAAAGAGAGAGAAAAAGTAATGGGGGAAAGACAAAGTTTGTACTTAGGACTCTGTGCTCTCTGAGGAGCTGCACCTGGGTTTGTGGTCCCTTCCTCACTGTGCTTGCCAGAGACTGAGTGGGGCGCACCTCCACATTGAACTATTACAACCTTCCAAGATGCAGCTGGAGGAGAAAAAATATGGTAGAAAAGTCTATGGTTCACCCTCTCCTCTCCCAGGGTGCTGGTTGCTGATGATGGGTCATAGCTGCTCCCCAGGGGAGTCCCAGACTCTCTGAAGGTTTGTACTGCAGAGAAGAACATTGAGGGCCAGGGACTGGGCACTGGCAGCTGGAGCTAGGTGGACGCCCTTCCATCTGCAACCGGGTGCCTATGGAGAATGGAATCTTTCTCCTACTCTTGATCTCCCTGGAGAAGTGCTCATGTCTGGATCAAAGAGTCTGGGCTTTGCCAGGAGTTCAGTATCAGACCTTTTTATAGTTGTTTGAAGGAAAAGGTTGATTTCAGCCTCTCTATTCCACCATGTGGAGTCATTTTATATAACTTAGATGTTATAAAACTTAACAAGCGCATATTTATAATTATAAATACCCACATATATATACACACACACATATATACGTATATTTACACACACACTATATATAAATGACTACTTTAATAATCTTATTTTCAAAAGTAAATATCCCTCACTTTAACTCTCTAAGTTAGTCTTGGAGCACAACCTTAGTCAAGTCAAAAGAAATGACAATAAAAGCTGAATAATTATAAGAGTTGAGTGATTTTTTTTAAACAATTGAACAGATATGGATTAAAGTCTTTTGTGGTTTTTACAATGTTAAAATTATTAGCACCTGGCATTATATATAATGAGTAAAATATATGCTAAGTACTAAATATTTTAAATATACTAATGTTATCTTTTTATTGTTCTGTGAGGTACGTAGTACGAATCTCACTAAGATAAAAAAATAAATTCTTAGAAAAGTTTAGTAATTTTCTCAGTGTGACTATGACTAATAAAAGGTAGTGCAGAAAATCTGACTCAGATGCACTGCATGTTACAGGTGTAGTACAAATAAAAGACTTATGAGGAAGACTGTAAATCCTAAATATAAAGAAATACAGAGGCACAGAAAGACTTCTCACCATCAATCTCAAGAATATAGTTATGTTGCTTTTCATTAATGAATCATCACAAGGATAAAAACAAATTTTCTCCTAGCTTTGTTAAATACTTTATAATACAGGTCCTTGCCCCTCCCTGGCCAGGTTCTACTGGCCTGGAAGTCCTAGTTTATTTCTGTTCCTGTCCTTCTCAATAAACTTTTTTTCTTTAAAAAAAAATACTTTATAATACAGTAAACATTATTTTCATGTTAAAGAAAATACACTTTTTTCCATGCATATATGACCTTTAACCTTCAGTATATTGTATATTAAAATAAACACTAGTTATGAGTACAAAAGAAAGGTGTAGTAAAATAGTCTATAATGGCAGTATTGGAACATTAAGATAACAGATGGGAAAAGAGGTCCACTGTGGAAAATGTTGAAAAGAGACTTAACCTACCCTGCCAATTTTGTAAATGATTTAAAGATGTCCTTAAGTGTACATAATATCTATCTTGATGGTACAACTAAAAGAATTATAAAGCTATAAAATTAATTCTAACTCAAGAGTAGGAAATCCAAGCATCAATAAAATACATTTAAAATCCATTTCCCATAATACATAGTGCAGATATAAACTTAAAGAATGGAAGTTTACTAAGTTCTCTCTATTTATTCCTATAACTGTTCACACATTCTGAATTACAGAAACACATTGTACTTCACAAGGGAGATTACTGTAAAAAATAATATATATTTTCAGTAAATAGAAATAGACAAAGTATTACTTTGTTTTATATTCTACAGTGTTGTCTAGTCCAAAGAGTAACATTCTTTGAAGGAAGGTTCATAAACCTTTCACCAAGATATGCGTTCTATCACAATTCGATCTCTGCTTTTTGATGATAGAGCATATAGGTCAACTGGCCTTAGCCATTCAACTATGAATGAAAGTAACATTGACTGGCATCTCATTCATCTTTTTGCAAAACACAAAAAAAGAAGCTGCCATGAAAACTTAACAGTGGTCATTCCATGATTAAGTGTGAGAAAATGCCCACCCACCCCCAATTTAAATTTATATTTACTATTCTCTACATTTCAATAAACTACTCTTCTTCTTGAGCTATTAAATAAAGTCACAGTGGTGCATAAATTATATTATTGATATCATTGTATTTTAATTTAAACTTTAGCAATTATATTCATTTTAATGTTAGTGATGTTAATTATGTTAAGGATGTTGAAAATAGAACTCAAATAAAGTTTTATGCAATTTCTCAGTGAAATTGTGATGCTTTTTCAGTTAAGCTAAAAATTGCAATATTAATGAATGATATATCCACATCTTTAAATGTTGTCAGATAACTAGGAAGTCATGTAAAGTACACCAGGAAGTACTTGTAGTCCAATGGTAGATACCTGTAGACATCGTCAACTGGTGATCACTCTTTCTGGTTTGCATTTACTGTTTTAAATTCTATTTTGCAATGATATATTCATTTCTTTGTATTATCTAGATCTATAAACCATCCTTTTACCTCTAAATCTCTACATTATAATTGTCAGGTAATTCATACAAATGTGACATTATGACTTACACTAAGAAATATATATTTTGTGTCATGAATGTTCCTTAAATGCTTGTTATTTCCTAAATGATAAGATCAATGGGAACATATTTTGTTATAACATTTGGACTTTGCCAAATGTTTACTGAATCAGCTCTAAAGTAATAAAAGTAAAAGAAGTGCCTTTTGTTATTCATAACCAAACCCATCTAACCAGATTTAAATTTATGTTAGTGAGATTTGTGGAAAGCTTGTAAACAACACTAGACATGCCAGAGGAACCAACCATGTGATTATAACCTGGAATTCTGGAGGTAGGATGGGACTGGAGGTTGAACTAATTCCCAAAGTGGAATAGAAAGGACATAGAAGCTCTGCTTGCACCCTCCCCGTGATTGCTTTCATCTGACTCTTCATGAACCAATGGTCTTGTTATTAAAGTGTTTTCCTGAGTTCTGTGAACTATTCTAACAAATTATTCAGTCAGTGGAGAGAGCCTCTGATTTATTTTAATTTGTCAGTCATAGATGGTATGTCATTGGTATCTGAAATAGTGGAGCACTCTTATAGGAATGAGCACTTAAACTGTGAGATCCAAGGCTACCTCCAAGTGATAGTGTCAGAATTGAATTAAGTTAGAGGAAAATCACTGAGAATTTGCTATTTTTATCATTGATGTAAAATCCATGAAATGATTTTTATCATTTTTGAGCACCCAATTATTTTGAATCCTTCAATCTTTCATAATAAATAACATCTAATTGTATCTTTTTATGGAAATATACAAATAAGATTTGATTGGCATATACATAAATAGTCTATACTGAAGGTAACATTCTTTGAGGAAATGTACATGTTTTATTGCATGATTTTATAGTTTTAATTCAAGTTCATAAGTAAATTCTTTAGCTTTTGACAGATTTTCAAATAAGAATTCATTCTACAGAAATAGCAGTTAAAATAATTAGGAAAGAACAGATTGTGAAAACTTCAGGGACTCATCAAAACTCAAAATAATTTAGATCATTAAATTTAAATTAATTAATCCAATTTAATGAAACTTCATGGTCCTCTTACTCTAAGAACATTCTTCCTTTCTTTGTTTCATAGTTTCTTCATTTATGAAATAAGTGTGTGTGTGTGGGAATACATGAATATATATGCTATGGTGAGAATTAAGTGATTTTACTCATTAAATATCCTGTATCTGGTTCTCATGTCTATTTGTAGACACCCAGTAAATGATATTAGTCTTTCATTTCATGCCTAAAAAATCATCAAACTATCTTTACAGAGTCAACACCTATCCCATTCAGTCATGTTAATATCACACATTAAACATTAAAGCTGTTAACTGTTTTTAATGCAGTTCATACTAGAGGATTTATGAGCATTTAGACATTATTTATTTTTTTAAAGATTTATTTATTTATGCATACAAGCACTGGGGTACAGGCCAGAGGTGTGGGGGGTGAGAGGATTCACCACAGACAGAGCAGGGAGCAGAACAGGCAAATCAATGGAAGTACACTGCTGAGGGGAACAGCAGGCACAGCAGGAGAGGTCTGCTGCACCATGTGGGTCCCCTCCCTGGCCGGCAGCAGGGATCGAACTCGTGCTGTAGTGGGTGAGGTTTGCTTCATAGTGTGTTGCTTAACCCACTGCGCCACCAGGGAGGCCCTAGACATTATTACTTTAAATAATTCAATTTCATCTTCAAATGCCAACTTGTTTTATTAAAAACATGCTATTGCTTTCCTAATTGCAAAAAATTAAGTATTAGATGATAACATATGTGTACAAAATTTTGGGATATATATGTTTTGCTACAGATAGTAGTAAAAGAAATTTGACATATTATATAATCTGAGCAAATCTTTTCTTAAAACATTGTTTATTAAAAAGTCTAATTTATAGATTTTATGAAAAGTGATTTTTTTTGTCTTTATTGTTCTTCAATGACTAGAATAATATTTTCAGTTTGGTTCAAATATGCATTTCAGATTCAATTAAAACCAACAATTTTACAAGCTTTTCTTTTGAGCAAAGGTAACACAATAAAGTATTATTATTCTTTAGCTTGAAGGCAGGTTATTCTGTTTGCTTAAATAGTTCAGTCACTCTTTAGAACCATCCGGCATTCTGCCTGTTTCTTCTGCCTAAAACAAGCAGTCAATTTTAATTAACTTGGTGCACAGAAGACTTTGGCATTGTGGAAACTGGGCACATAGCCAGTTCTCAAAACACCACTGATCAATTTGCCTAGAAAGAAGTAAAGAAATGGAAGATATTGGCTTTGAAGTGCTTTGGAATGTTATCTTAAAATTGAACAACTAGAAATCCAAAAGTAAAATTTAAAAACAATGTTAACTCTAGTAAAATTCAGTGCCATATTTAAAAATTATATGTATATTATTTTGGGGTAACTTTGGAGTACAGATGAATATTCAATGGATAAAGACATAATTATATTTATTGTTTATTTTTAATAGCTACATAAACATCCCCAGTGTTTTAATGCAATAGTTTTGGAGGAAAGTTGATGAGATCAGTCTGTCTACTTGGACTGAAAGTATGAGAAGTAATTAAGGTATAATTGCATATTGTAATTCAAAGGACAGCAACATTTACTGATATTGCCTTTGAAATACAAACCTCCTGATATTTAATATAGTCAACAATTTTTTATTAAAATGTACATGACTAATAACTCAGATGTGCATGAACAATTATATGTTATTTTACTGTTGCCCTCCCCAAGTGAAAATTACACATAGCTTTTCAAAAAAAAATTCTATCTTAGAAAAGAGATTCAATATATACAAAATATATTCCCTTAATCTAATTTTTTCTTTCATTTCTATGGCGAAAATTTAGTCTGCTTCATTTAGAAGAGATCTTAAGATTCTTAAATAGTTCCATATTGCATACAAACTAATAAAGGAAATGTCAAAATTTCAACCTAAACAATGCTTTTTACAAAATAAAAATAACTTTGGTTCTCTGATTTATATATAGTTATTTCTCGTATGAGTAAACTACACTGGAAACTATCCATTTTTTAAATTGTTTTCCCAATTGCTGAATATTTTTGACAATTTTCTATAAATAAAAAGATTATAACATATTAACATAGCAGTTACTAGAAATGAAAAAAAGAGTCATTTTTTGTTCTCCAAGATATTTCACTTTTTTTTTTTCTGAAATTTACCTACTTAGAAAATTTGTCTTTATTGAACTTTATTATTGCTGAACCAAGTATCAATTTGTATCACATACTCAGATTTGAATTGAATATGGTACATTTGGTTTTACACCAGCTATTAGACCTGCTTTATAGTATATGGGAAGATGAAGTGTCAGCATAGTATAGGAAAATTTGAATATGACAAAAGTAAACAGGAAATACATTACACCCAAGGTACCATTATGGTCATTACTTAATTACTTAAAGGCAGTTAACAAAAACGTGCTCAGAGCAGCAATTTTTAGGAACATGTAATAATGGAACAGGTTCTGCAGTATAGACTAAAGTAGATTGCAGGCTTTGGATAGCACTTAATATTTATTTTTATGAAATCTTAAAAAGTAAGCCAATGTAGAAAACAGATAAAAGGAGAGATGAGGGGGCTAAAGTTTCATCAGTGTTCCTTACCCATTATCCTTACTATTGACTTTTCAAACGTATTTGATAAATATCTCAACTTCAAAGATTCATTTGAAAACCAATGATTTAATCTAACAAATGTAATTTGTATACACCCATTTTTTAAAAGATTTATTTATTTATGCACACAAGAGCTGGGGTGTATACACCCATTTTTAAGAGAAATGAATCCATTTGGGTTGAATAAATGTTTGTTTTTAAGCAAATCGTTTAACTTTATCATAATTTTCTTCTGTGCTTTAGCTTAGTAATAGTAACTACTGTATTTCCCAACACAAACATGTTTTTATGGTTATTGTGGTAATTCCAAGATAAAATACATTTGAACATGTGCTTACAGGAAAATGGGGAAAAGCTGAAATAATTTTTGTTACTTGTGTGTAGAATCCTATTAGAGAACTGATGATATTTAGGTAAGAACTTATGTAGGAAAATAAGTCAGATTAGTTTAAATCACACTTTTTCTGCCAGAGAACAGTGAGGAATCTCCAGCATTATTTCATCTGCAGAACCTTTTCTCATCACCCAGTATGTCCTGGTATCATTTCTTTCCTCTGTGCTTATCTCTCTCATTGTCCTTTATAGGGCATTATTACTATTTGTGTCTCTTTCTTCTCCAGTAGGATTTGTGATAATTCATAATGGATGTTATTTATCTTTATATATTCAGAAATCACAGCATCTTTAGAGCAGCTCATAGCACATAGTAGTTGTTCAATTTGTTGAAAGACTAACTGAAGAAAAATAATATATTTACTGTAATCATCATAAAGAATATTTCTGGTATTGCAAAAGCTGATTGATGACTCTTTAACCAAGAACATATAATAGCAGGGCCTCCCTGGTGAGACAGGATTTAAGTCTCAGTGCTATTACTGTGAGGCCTCACTATGGCCTGAGTTCTATCCTTAGTCAGGGAACTAACCCAATGGTGTAGCAGACTTCTCCTGTCTCACCCACTGCTCTGCTCAGCAGTGTATTGCAGTAGATCGATCTGTTCTGCTCCCCATTCTGTTTGGTGAATCCTCTCACACCTCTAGCCTATACCTCAGTTTTTCTATGCGTAAATAAATACATATTTTTTAAAAACATATAATAACAGTGTTAATTCTCTGCCTTGACCTTTATTTTCTTTCAGCCAAAAGTTGAATAGTTTTAAAATTATTTGAAGTAAGTTTTTAACCTTAACTTCTTAGTTCTTTCCATATACCAACCATCTCCAATGTCAAGAAGTGCTGTCTGCCCCACTGCTGATATTCTTTCTTACAGTTTATGTTCTCTGTCAAATATATATTTTATATTTCATTTGTCTTTATTCACTAGCTCATTCACTAAACATTTTTAGCAGATGTTTTGTGACAATTACAGAGATGAGATTTGAGAAAAGAAAGATGAATAAGACATTGACCCTATCATAAAATGCTTACAACTGATTGGAGAAGAGAGAAAACAAAACAAAACAAAGCAGGAATATAACTGTGTCCCTTAGCCTCCTGAATTAAACACTAAAGTTAGCATCACAATAATAGTAAAGCACTGTGCCTTTTTTTCTCTATCCAACAAGTATATAAAGGTTATTCCTTCATAGAAGTGTTTTGGGGACTCCCCACAGTTGTTTATATATAAAGGGCCTCAACTGGTTATGCTACAACAGAGAAATGGGCATATTATTCTTTGGTGTGTGTGTGTGTGTGTGTAGTGAGATTGTCATATAGAAGACACTGTATATGTTGATGTTGAGTATGCCTGTGAGGCTGTGATGGAGATGTTATGCCATTGCAATGCTGTCTTGAATCTGGCAGTAATGCTTCTTAGCCAATGCTGTCCTCTGCTTCTTATAGGAAAGAATGTCTAATAGTGACATAACAGAATTTGAAGAAATGATGGTTCATCTCATCCATCCCTTTCATGGAAAAAATAAACAAAACCTTAGTTATGTTTCTTTGATCTCTTTGAGTCTCAATATAATCACTTGTACAATAGAAATGTCTACTTTGCAGATCTAATTTGTTACACAAATGCAGTGTGATGTATTTGTGACTGATATATATTCAGTTGTAAATTTCCCAAATTTGAGGATAACATGGATCTAATTTTCTCTTTAGATAAGGTGCATGTATTGTGTAGTATGAGTAAGTGTGATAAATACAATTTTTTCTATCTTACCATTGATTGTACATTGTCCCTTAAAGTTGAGGGAGCAGGCTTCGCTTCATAACCTTTTTCTTATCTGTTATCATATTTTCTAATTCTAGAAGAGTTAAAGTTAATTCTGAAGAGTTAAAGTTATTGTGATAACTTATATTGGTTGCATTTTAGATATTGACTTATATGAAGCAATTTAAAAGGTTTAGCTTGGAACAAAAGATAAAGTGAATAAAATATACATATTTTAGGAATTATTGGTATGCATATCTCTTCCTGTGAAAAATGTATGATTTAACAAGCCAAATCTTGCCTATCCTAGAGAAGCCAATGCTATTTCCATGATGTTGTCTCCCCACACTTCACCCCCAACCCAAATGTGAAACTACTATACCTCCTCTTTGTAATCCTGTTCCTAACCCCCCCCGCCTTTTCTGGATATGAAGTTTCTGAAATTTTACCCTATTTATAAAAGTCAACTAACCAGTTCTTAAAACATGACATAGACAGGATAGTATGACACATAAATACCATAATATGTTACATTATAACAAAGCAATACCAAGTTGAAAAGAATGAAATTTTATAATGGGCAAATTTCTCTTTGCTTTCTCTTTGCTTAAGGGGAAAAACATTATCTTTATTACACTGTTCAGTAAGTAGCCTGTCCTTGGCTCTGGAAGGAGATGATATCTTTATCTTCCAAGGCTGTCTGCTTTATAAACATATTAAAGAGATGACTAAGGACAAAGTACATTACTCACAAGATCAGCAGAATCATAGGAAACCTGTGGAGATTGACCCAGTTCTTGAAGCTTGTTCAGCCCTTTAACACATTCCTTAATTGCAACAACTATGATAATACAGCTATATATTTGTGCATAAACATAAAATATATTAAAGTATGTTTCCTGTAGCTTGTATAAATCAAGACCAAAAAATTTATAAACTAATGGTACTTCAATAAAGTTTTTTTTTTTAAGTAAAACATTCTTCTATTGAAGATCAAAGACTATAACATACATTTTTAAGTGTTCATTATATAACTTTATATGTCTCCTTCCACAAACATATTTCTCCCCCTTTCTGGAATTAAAAAGATATAGTTCCGTTTCCCTACTGAAAAAATGCAGTTTATTTTCATTTTACAATGATCTAATACAAATCACTCTATAATTATGTGATAAAATTTCCCATGTTTCAAGTAATCTTTTGGTAGTTGATTTACATTTGTTTACACACTTCTGGTATCTTTACTAGATGCTCTTATATAATAGCATATTAATTTTATTTTTAATCCATGATGAATCTGCAAACAAGCATCTACAGTTTATACATCTGTTCACTTTTTTGTTTAAACAAAACAATATTTTCAGGATATTGCATCATAAAAATAACTAGTTATCATAACTAGTTGCTAGAGGGATTGGACATTTCTTGTTAGGTGACAGAATGTCCATGATTATTAACTGAACCACATTGCTCCAGTAGCAGAATTTGCACAATTGCTCATTGGTAATAACAGGTCAGTGACTGCAGGGAGGCAACAATATTGTCCAAAGTTTTTTGTTTTTGTTTTTTTCTTTTTACATGTATGTGGTCCTAAATAAATGAGAACAGCTGTGGAGTAAGTCCCCTATCCCTGCTTATTATAAACCATTCACACTTTGACATTAGAAATATGAATAGGCCCTCAAGGAAAAAATGCACTCCAACTGAACAATAGAAAAAGTCAATGGCCAGTAGAGAAGAAAATTTATGAAACTATGCTATTTCTGGGATTACACTACACCACCAATTGGAAGGGGGAAAAACATCTGTTACTGATTGATTTTGAAATTTTTGTTTTCCAGAGCTCTCAAAAAGGAATAAATATAAAAATTAGTTCTTTGGGACCATCCAAAAATGCAGATATTTTCTGCAGTAAAATGAAGGAAGTGAATATAACTGCCCTAAACAGATTTTTGGTAATTCAGTAACCTGATCAATTGACTCATATGTCACATCAGCAGGCATTGTGTGAAGGATATTCCCCACTGGTTCTTCTCTTCTTACACTTCTGTTTGACTTGACAAGGAGAGTGAACTCTGTTGACTGAATCATGTAACTTCCTATAAACAAAATCATACTTTATCTTTTTGGTTAATTTTGTGTAAATATATTTTGACATTGAGTGATGATATGCTATCTCGAAATTTAGGGGCCATATCATGAAAATCTGAATATAAATCAAGACTATTTTGTTTAGACATATAAAATAGTTCAGTAATTTTTAAATTTAGTAGTAAAAAAGTGGGATATTTGAATTAGTACTTATGAAATAGGATTTTAGCATCCTTTATTTGGGTGAGGTATGACTTACATTTGAAGAAAATATAGAAATAAGAGAGCAATTCTAATTGTCCCCCTTCAAGAATATAGCTAAAGCATTTTATACCTATTTTAAATAACATCAAAAATGCAAATTACAAATACATATTTTTTCTTGTATCTTAAAATTCTATTTCCGAATAAATTGCAAAAATAATGCTACCCCACTGTGTAAAGGAAAGGAGAAATGCAGTGAACGCTAAGGAGGACTGTGAATTTATAAGGGGTATTTGCATCAAAGGATATATAGTATGTATATTTCTTTAAAATTCAGTGTTCAGTGGCACATGTATTTGCACTGCTGTCTGAGATGTTAAATTTATGATGAGGTCATGATTTACTTTATCATACCAAAGAATTTTGAGAACAATTTTCCAATTTCAGTTTCTCACTTTGTTTTATATTATGATTTATTTAACTATGAAGACAGAATTCACATTAAGCATTCTATATATAGGAAGCACTAGAGCATGTAAGTTCTTGTTTGACTAGCCCTAAGCAGACAAAACCATCCATGTTGTTTGAAGATGCTGATTTTAGATGTTTTTGTTCAATGTCTGTTATTACTGAAGATTAAATTAAGACAGTAGAATTTTGTTTTTTTTATTTTTACTTTATTCCATGTTCATGCCACCCACCCCCAAATAACAATGCAAATTGTACAATGTAGTGAATATACCAAATGCCATTAAATTTTACTACTTAAAAATGTTTAAAATGAATTTTATATTGTGTAGCTTTACTAAATTATAAAGTGTATCACAAATTCAAAGAAAATACAGTTCAGAATGGAATAGTATAGAGATGTCTTCCTACAAATGATCTCTCAATATGCTTTCAAACTTTGTTAGTATTCAAGACTAAACAATCAACTGACCAATATAGACTAATCCACTAAATTATATTTTTTTTGCCATCCTGTTATGTATGATCATTAAGTACTCACATATAATATTAGTTCAAATTAGAATTAATTCAAATTAATTAATTCAGAATAGAATTATCAAACCATATAGTGACTGTGTGAACATTGTTGTTTATTTTGGGAAAACAAAATGTCTAAGATGACCCTGGAATTATTTCCAGGTTCCTCCAATGAGATATGGTTTATATTACATCTGAAAGACAGCCTAAACTTACTGCACGTCTTTTCTCTTGTTTGATATATGCAAATATAACATATGCTTATGAAGATAGTCAAATCTAACTATTCTGTATTCTATTTTATAGGTACATTTGCCATCAGAGTTGTTAGGAATTCCTGAAATAAAGATGTTTAAATGGGTAAATGAAAGAATCAGTAGCCTTGATCCTCCATTCTTTTTTTTTTTCCAGTAAGCATTTTATTTTATTTTTTAATATAAAATATTTTAAAATTTACATATACTTGCCATCAATTGTAATCCCCATGTATTCCCCATCACCATCTCACCAGTGCAACATCACCTCAGTCCCTTGTGCTCCCATCTTCCCTCAACCCTCCCCTCCCCTCCCCACCAGGTGTCCCCAGTCTGTCCTTGTTTCCTCATTTTTGGTTTCTGTGTCTTTATTGCTGTTATTGTTATTATTATTGTTCTTATTCCTTTCCTTGATCCTACATTCTTAAATAATGATCACATTTTTTTTGGTATAGTGTTTTAAATGAATTGTCACTTGGCTTGTTGTGTGATTATCAGGATCAATTCTTGACTAATCTTTTAAACTCAACCTTCCACAATGGTCACATAGAAAGGGCAATCATTATTCTCAAGTGCCATCCTCAAACAGCAAATAAAATAAATGAAAAATCTATTATAAAATGAAAACCAGTATAAAATTTATTCAGAGTTTGAAAAGAGTTTAGTTTAATTATATTCAACCCACTGTGTAGTGATTCAGTCTCTAGAATCTTAGTCCTAACTTCTCTGCTCAGTATTTATCAAAGAGAAAAATTACAGTGGTAAATAAGATACATTTTGATAACAAAATGTTTGTATTACCTAAAAATGCTTTCTTTATACATATTCACACTTAAGTACTTCATATAGTTTTTGTGAAACACTAATCAGTTCAGTTCAGTTCATACATTTCACAATTACTTCTCTTTCTTATTCTTCTTTCCTGTTTATGACTTATGTGAACTTTTGAAGCTTATAATTATGAACAAGGGTAATTATATTGAACATTGACTATTTTATAGGCTATAGTATCTGTGTTTTCAAGATACCAATACCTTTAATTTCTTAAAATTTCTTAATTTCTTTCAAACCTGCAATGATGTTTTAATTTTACCAGTTTTACAAACAAAACATAAAAATGGTTTTTCAACAACATATCTAAGTTCTTTAAGACTACACAAATAGTACCTGGTAATTCTAGGGTTTTTTCCCTTAATCAGTCAAAATGAAAAAAAAGTCAACACCAGACTTTTTAAGTTTGACTCCTAGCTCTGTCATTTATTGGACATGTGACATGGACATGTCATATTTTTTCTCTCAAATTACTCCCATAGTTTCCCCATCTGTAAAATGGACCAATGCTAGTAAATACCCCATTCATTATAAGTGCTCGGGGGATCAGTTGTTATAGAAAGTATTTAAAACAGTGTTTGCTGTGGAGTAAAGTTTATAAAATTATGCCACTTTTGTCAACTCTATCTCAGAAGTTTCTGAACTGTTATACCTTCCTTTATTCTCACTCTATAATTTCACAATACTCTTCTCTCCAAACCTAGTTGTCTTGTTGGTAATCCTTTCTAGATATACAATGCTGATAAGTATTATATTATAACTGAACTCGAATGTATAGACAGCAAAATGTTCTAGAGCTTTTCCAACACATGTTCATGATATGTGATAGTAGACTAAGAAACCATCTGTATAGTTGAAACAGAAGGTAGAAGTGAAGAATTTACCCCCGAAGTTGACCAACTTTTTCTGTAAAGAATCAGGTAGTAAATAGAAGTATATATTTTAGTTCAGTGAAAGGTCTAAAGCTAACATCCTCAACACAAAAGCTGAACAAAAGCAGGTGTGTTAAACATGATTTATTCTGTGACCTAAGTCTACTAACTTGTGATTTAGATGAAGAAATTCCCTCCAGAGATTTTCATGTTATCCTTCCATAGGTTTGTGTGTTAGTGACTATTTAGACATTCTTAAATCAATTTTTAAAAATACAATAATTGAACTATTTTCTTTTCATATTTTAACTGATGAACTTCTGCACTAAGGCAGGGGTAGGATCTTTTTTAAATATCTCTGGAAGGAAAGAGGAAACCAAGACTATAAATAGGAGGATGATAGGCATATACAAACACATTAAAACAGCAAAATAATTTCTCACCATATTTGTGTCGGTGAAGAAAACACAAATTACAACTGACTTGGAAGGTATTTCTGAATGAGTTGAATAGATCCGGTATGTAGACATCTTTTATTTCTTAAAACTGATCTGGTCATTTACCACTCTGTAGATGAGCGTGAAATTCTAAATATTATTTGAAACTTAAAATTCTTGAGCTCTACCTTTAGATACTCCTAGCACAAATTATTCCCTTTGAAAAAGCAGACTCTTGAGAGATGAAACAAAAAAGGGCCCTTGTGACATAATATGTTTCCTTTGGAGATGTCCTGACAAATAGAAGAACAAATGTAGGAAGTATATATCTGACAAAAGCAGAAAAATCAGACAGGTTCATTTCACTCTCTACCTTGCAGTTCAGTTCATTTGAAATCAGTGAGAATATTTAATACAAGGGAGATCTGCACAAGGCCAAGAGAAATGAAGGTCTGATTCACAAAGACTGGTATTCAATAAAAGACTAAATAACATGCTGCTGATTATTTGTTTTTTTTTTTCTTTATCCTCTCCTCACTATCAAAACAAATGATTTTGGTTGTACTCAGTCTTTTAATAATAGTAACCTGGTTAATTGTTACATGATTATATATTAGCATGGCTTTAACTTAATTTTGCTATGGGTTGAAATATTGGAAATTGCAACAAGAATGAAGAGTTCAGTAACTGTAAATATTAAGCATGATGCAATAATTAAGAGAAGTTTTGTGATTGAACTGGTAAGGAAGATTAAAGTATTTGAGGTGTTTTTGTTGTTCTTATTTTTAATTCTAATCATAAAATCGCTTACCAGACATCACAAATATTTTTATTCATTTTTTAAATACTTGCATTTTGCACATGCTAACTTGCTCGCTTTGCTATATGAGTGCTCCATTTTTACTTGTTCAGGGACTGATAATTTGGGGTCAAGACAAACTCTCATTTTGGAAAACCTGATATAATTTAAATCTTTAAGAAAAAATGTCTAACATTTCTAGAGGTTGTAACAGTTTAATGAATTAACCTTTATAATTAGTGTATGTCAAAAATCATTTAGATAAAGTAAAATATTGAAAGAATAATGATAGCATTAATATAATCACCTACATACCATTAATTTTATCAATTCTAAGGCAAGTATATAAAAATTAGGAAATTCTTCTATATATGTCAGACATTTTTGACTATCACATCTTTGTGATCTTTTCCCTATCATACAAAAGAGAACTATATGTCTCTAAACCCAAATGAAAGTGTGTTTTTGTATGTGTCTCAATCTCTCCCACTGATCATGCTGTTTGGTCTTCTTAAGAACACTCTTTAGCAAAATTTCAGATACTCAGTTGTTAGTGTGAACAGGGACTATATTTAAAAAAAAAAAAATGCTCAGACCATCGTGATTGTTGTCCACTTACTGAAAGCTTTGCCTGATGGTGATGTATTGGAAAATCCAGCGGAAGTTAATTTTTGAAAACAAGAGATCATCTGTGATCCAGATATTATATAGTATTTTGCTTCTATTAGTAGTAGAGATGACTTGCTTTATTCCTCCTCATAGGCTGGGAACATTTTAGTCTTTGTTTTATAAATATCATAAATTATGCTAGATAATTTGAGTTCTTCAGACAATGACTTGAAGGAAGTTGCCTTCCAATTTAGAAGATATTATTTCTTTTTAAAAATATATTTTATATTTTCTTTATAAATACATTTAGAAATATATATTTTATAAGAATTAAAATAAACTACATGAAGGCATCACTCCTTTACAGTGTAGGTTCATAATCTCCCACTCCTTAAGTAGAGATTACGTTTCACAACTTGCTTATAAAATATACAGTTGCAAAAGGAGGGGAAAATAACTTTATAGTGGAGAAACCTGACAGAAATTACCTTTTCCATTTGATGGAGTTAAACATTATTAATGATAATTTATATTGATAGCAGGTCCCCTTGTGTGAAGTGTAAGGATGTTGCTTTACTTGTTGCTTTACATATATCTATGTATATATATGCTTTAGCGCTTTCATAGATATATGAGCAATGTATATAAGCATATATATATATATATACACTTTACCTCTGTCATCATTCATATATATATGAGCAATGTGGTAATTTTTTGAAATAATGGAAAAACTAGAACATAAGGCGGTGAATGTAGCTTAAAGATTCAAAAATCTCTGTTAGAGTTGAGGAAACTGAAAACAGAATGGTTATATAACCTATAATGAGACAAGCATTTATAGCGTAATCTTTTGTATATTTGTTAAATATGGCTTAAATACGTAATGTGCAAGTTGGAGATGAAAATAATAAAATTATATTTGTATGTTTTAAAAGTTATAAAGACAGAAAAGGATAATATATAAATGTGAGATAAATAGAATTTTAAAATATTAGAAGTCAACAGAAACATCAATAATTCCATAAATCAAAAAGGAAAATGCACTAAATAAAAGTTTAAGATTGTCAAATCATATAAAAAGAAACCTTGTTTCATATAGTTTATGATTGAATACACTTCTGTGAGAGTAGTCAAAATGATTTAGAGCAACATGTATAAAAATATTAATCAAAAGAAAGTGATTATATCATACAATGTCAATTTTAAGTAAGGGCTATTTAAGGCAGATAAAGAGGAACACTTCATAATAATAAAAAAGGTTAATCCACAGGAAAAGATCATAAATTCTTTTGCTATCCCTCTCAGAATTAATCTATTCCTGGAACTATTATGTCAGCAATAAATATGTCATCTTTTCAAACTAGGAAGCTGTCACTAGGAATACATATAGGCAACCAGTATAAACACTTAAGAATGGTGACTCATAAAATCTAATCAACTAGTTGCTTTATTCATGAAACTGGTTTCAGTCTCTAGGAAATATGAATGACAAAATATAGCAGATACTTCCCAGATGGCAGTGTTATTCTGGATACCAATTTCTCACATATCCATAACAATGGCAAAATACCCTTGGCTTTGATTATCTATTATCTTTTTCATATTTCTTCTGAGAATGTTTAATAAAAATGGCTTTATAGACTCTTTACTCACACATTTTAAAATTTAAATATCTACACTTTATATTTTGATACAAAAGGTAAAGAGTAGTAGCCATATTACTACTAATGGTATATGCTTCAGGATTTTTTCTATATTAATTACTAAAATAATTTTTAAGATATCTAAGAAAGCTACCAATGTTTAAAAATGACCTGTTAACCAGTTATGACTCCTTACAAAGTCACAGTTTATTTAGTTTTTAAATTTATATATCCTTTACATGATTGTTCATTTTTTGAAGATTTTATTTACTTATGAATACAAGAGTTGGGATACAGGTCAAAGGCTTAGGGGGTGAGAGGATTCACCAGAGACAGAGTGGGGAGCAGAACAGGTAGACCTACTGAAATACATTGCTGAGGGGAGCAGCAGGCTAGATAGAAGTCTGCCACACCTTGTGGGTCAGCTCCCTGGCTGGGAAGGTGCTAGTGCATCTGTGGCTGTAGAAGCCCCCAGTGCGGGGTTCAACACCTTGAGCCAACATGGAGGCCCTACATTATTGTTCATTTTTTTAATAATTGCTTTTTGTTCTCAGGTGTAGTCCCATAGTTTCCATCACCAGTTCACCGGTGTGCCATCACCACAGTCCCATGTGATCTTCCCTCCCTCCTCCCCTGCAGGATGTCTCTGGTTTATGGTTGTCTGTTTATTTTTATTTGTTTTAATATGTCTTTTTTTGTTGCAATTTTTCCTTGATGCCTTAGTTGGTTCCTTATATTCCTTCTATAATTGAAACCATCTGATATTTTTCTTTTTCCTTCTGAAGAAGTCATAGTTTAAATCATTAATTGAATTTGCTGTTTTAAGGACAGTTCTCTCAGGAAAAAAAAAATTGAATATATATGTTAGTAAACATTTTGAACACCGTTGGTGGGAATGTAAAGTTGTGTTACCACCATGGAAAGCAGTATGGAGAGTCCTTGAAAAATAGAAAGTAGAATTTCACATGATCTAGTTATCATGCTCATAGGTATTTATCTGAAAGTACATAATCACTAATTGAGAGCTCTATGCACCTGCTTGTTTATTACAGCATTATTTATAATAGCCATGGGAAACCAAGTACTCACTGACAGTTGAATAAAGGTGTGGCATATTACTGTGCTATAAAAAAGATGAAACCCTAAAAGTATGAATATTTCAATTTGCAAAAGGATGGATCTAGAGGGTGTTATGCATAGTAAAATAAGACAGAGAAAGACCATATATAATTCCATGCATATATGCTATATAGAGAAACCAAACAAACAAAACAAGACAACAAACAAAAAACCCTTTGAGACTATAAGACAGTACAATTAGTAGTTACAAGAAGGGAAGGAAGAAGAGGAGTGGGAAAATCCAGTGATAGGTTGGTATATGATGGACAGAGCTGGACTGTCAGTGGTCCAACTTACAGCTGGATGTTCAGATGTTGATATTTAATGATGCACACCTGAAACATAATATTAAAATACAATGAAAAAGAAATAAAGTCCACTCTTATAAAAAGCCATTACAAAAATAGCAAAGTCTTTGTTTCCAATATTAGGCTTGTGTCTGAGAATGGAAACCAAAAATAACGGCTGTCAGCATTTTCTTGACTACTGAATTGAAAGTTCCAAAGATACAGATTATAATTTATCTGGTACCTTCTACTATTATATTGAAAAATACCTGGCTTTTGTGAATGATTCAACTTGTCAATTAGTTCTACAGCTCTGTTGAGGGAATAAAGATATTAAACAAAGGCCACTCTTTAATCTAGGAGATTCCCCACAGTAACTTTGTGTACTGCCAAATTCCACAGATTGACATCTTATTATAATCAGTGATATTCACAAGAGGTAGATACTTTGACCTGGAAAAGACGAGAGAGTATCAGTGCAATCTCTACACTATAGTGAATATTGATACCTATGTTAAGAATTTTGAAAATGATACAATTTTTTCAACCTACACTTTCATGCCAAAAATAACACACACACAAACACAGGCACACAAAGCTCCCACAAATCTGAAAGAAGTCATGGAATAAATATAAATTACATAATATCTTCTTTGATTATTTATATGTTTTAGGCAAGTTCATAGTAGTAATTTGTGGGTTACTTATTAACATAAAATATTTAAAATATTTAATATAATATATATTTTTAAAAACATTTTAAAATATAAAATATATAAAATTGGCATGGTTGTTAGAAATACTATTATCAAACAGCTCATTTTACAAAAGATAAAATTGACTCTGGGTATCAGAGCTATTAGTAACAATCTCAAACACACTATCTTGAATAAAAAAAAAATATAGACTACCATTCCTAGAGCAAATTAATGGTTTATTCTCTGAATGCCATTGTACAATCTGAATTCATTAAGAATAAATATAATGATTTTTATTTTTTAATTTCCTAATATCTCAAATTGGTATATTTGTTGAATAAATTTTGCTAGATAAAGAGAGTATTATTACACAATGATCCATAGTGGCACTGTAATAACTTAAGAAGGAACATCAGTTTTTAAAACAGGTGTTTAATTATCATTTTGAATTCATTGGAAGTCTTGAGAGTTATATGTATAAAAAAGATGAATAGTAGGGAGCAGACGGGATAAAAGGAGGGACTTTAAGAATGGGGAAAATTTGATCATGTTTAAAATCTGAAAGAAAGGAGGTAACAGTGATAAAAAGATATAGAGAGGCAGTAACTGATGAGCAAAGTCCCAAAAGGAACAAGAAAGTAGAATATATATATATATATATACACACACGCTACCTATGTGTATTAAAGAACTATATACAGTATATATATACTAGTCATCTCTATATATTATATATATATGTAGTAGTCATCTCTAAGTTATTGTTTGTTCTTTTCTTAAAAGACTTTTATTTTTGCAATAAGAGCTGAGGTGTATGCCAGAGGTGTGTGTGTAGTGGGGGGGGGGTGGGGAGGGGGTGAAATGATTCACCAGAGACAGAGTGGGGAGAAGAACAAGCGAATCTACTGAAATACACTGCTGAGGGGAGCAGATGGCCAGGCAGGAGAGGTCTGCTGTGCCATATGTGGATTAGCTTCCTGAACAGGGATCAAACTCAAGCCTTCATGTTGATAGCTCTGAGATTTATCCCCTATAACTTAGAATGCTTGAAGGACTTATTTGGATAGTGAGATTGTTGAAGGTGCAAAACACAGTAAGCATGTACTCTAAGCATGTATGCTAATAACCAAAACATTGATCTAGAGACGTATTTCCCTTTCATTTTTACTTAAATCAAATTTGTCAGTAATTTCCACAACATCTTAAACAAACACTTGGAGTTATCAACTTTTCAGTGTCTAAATGTCTTTTTTGAGACTTGAATATTATTCTTTCATTCTGGGTGGCAAGATCTTTAATCCATCATGGAAAGAAATACTGACATTTAAAGATAGCTGAGGAAAAATACAATTAAAATACAGTGACTGAGATGAGGAGAGGACACAGTGACCACTGCCCTGTTTTTTGGAGCTCAGACAATGAAAAGCTGTATGTGTAATACAGCTGAGAATTTTCATCATTAAGAAATTATCTAGTAACTGTCCTGCTTACTTGTGACTAAGCAGGTATTTTATTTTTCACCAAACTTTTCCTTTTGGAAAGCAGGAGTAGCAGCTACCCTCTTTTTTTCACAAACCTGTCCCTTTTAGGGGTCATTCTTTCTGGCCTTTCTTGCCCTTTTGGCAAATGTCCTTTACTTTCTTTTTTTTTTTTTTTTAATAATAAACCTGACTTTTTGGATATATGTAAATAAAAGAAATTATCTAAAAAACAACTGGTTAAGCAGTTTCTTCCCCATGGTTTTCAGAGGACATTTAAGATGATCAAATCCTGTTCTCTTATTAATCTTATATTTAACTAGTTAAAAATAATAATGACTTTGGACCATATTATGTTTCCTTGAATACATGAGTTGGAATCATTTTTTGGTTATAGAGTTAGATGATAAACACAGAAGTTGCTTTAAATAGAGTGTCAAAAATGCAAATCAAATGTTTATTCTCATTTAATTTTCTATATAAGACTTATAGGTTTTGCTAAGAGTAGATTAATTGAATGAGAACAGCTGCATCTAACTGCAATTATAGAAAAATAAAAGACAAAAATATTGAGAGGAAGCAATTACATTTTGGTATTCTCAAGTAAAATTAGAAACATTTTAATTAAAGTAAAATGTTATAAATATACATTTAAAAAGTTCTTGGTAGACATTTAATATTTAGTCAATATATTTTAAATACTTTGAGATGCAGCTCCATTTAAAAACTAAATCTAAAAACTATCTAATAAGATGTGTTTCCCTGTCAGCATATTTAAAAAGCAATCAGTATCTTACCTGACACAGCTCATTTTGCCCCAATTAAAATGAAATATAATTCCACAAAACCAATTTCAGAAATTGCTTGAGCAAAATAAATTGTGACAAGCCAAAAAGATCACTGGCATTTGCTTTAATTCTCTAATTACACAGCAATAAGACCAAACCTTTCTGCCATATTATAACATAAAAGCATATGTAGTACTCCTTAATAGAGAAGGAATCCCACTCAAAATGAATGTTAAGGCACATTTTTATTAAAAAAAAAGAATGTTAAGGCACTGTTTTATAAACATCTTTATAGTAGTGCTTTAAACTTGAGAAAGTTGACATTAAAACTAGTGATATAGGGAGCCTGAGTCACCAGTAATTGTGTTTCACAAAATGGAATTTTCTTTTCTATTCTCCCTCCCTGTCCTTGAAATATACATTTTGTCCATCGTTCCCATCTAAGAGTCATATTTCCAAAAAGCATCCTTAAGAGAGTAAGGCGAGAGTTGTTGAGACTGCATTAATTATGTGACCTTTATGTAAACTCAAACAATACTGGCTGGTAGATATAAAGACCTCCTTGTAATTAATTCCTTTTTCCTCTTGCTTATGAAAACTGCCATCTCTCTATCTGGAGTGGCATGCCTCATTTTATCAGTCTCTCCTTACTTTCCATATATAGGGGGCTCTTCGTGAACCAACAATTTGTATTCTTTACATTCAATCTCATAGTGGAGAAAATGTCTGAATCTAGAGATACATACTTTATAAACAAGGGATAATTTTACTAGTATTATTTGACTTTAAGGTAAAAAAATAAAGGAAACTCTATGGTAATTGAGTTATATATCATATGGTAATTTACGTTATTTATGATGATTGAAATGCAATTTTATAATTTCTTTGACTGTCATTTTATCATGTGTTTATTTTTCTATTTTTAATGGATATTATCTATAATGATTTTTTTATGATTCCCATAAAGCAAATAAAAAAGTATTAATGCTTTGGGTTTAGTAGAAATGTATTTAAGTTAACTTAAAAATAATGTTTTACTGGCATCTAGTTCCACTAATGAATGAAAGTATCAAATTCTTGAAGTTAACTGGAGTTTTAAAGAAGAAAGATTATTTTATGGCCAAAGTCATTTACAGTTGTCTCTGTGAAGAATGAGAGTGATCAAATTTCATAATATCTAGTGATTTCTAAATCTCATAAATGCTAGGAAAAAATGTTTTCTACTATGTTTTGCAGAATTTCTCAAATGAGCTATTCACTCTTATGGACATTCATTCTTTTAATATGAAAGGCAAACACAGCGCTCTAATATATATATATATATGTATATATGTAACATGTTTCCATATTTGCGGTAGACCTTGCTTAGAATTTAACCCACTAACAAAACAATAAAAACCTTTTGAAATTGCTTAACCCTATTTATTGCTGAATAAACTATATCCATAGACATTGGATAAATGTTATTCCAATTGACACAGCTTGATAACATATTATGTTTGGAGGAACATGTTATAGATGACTAATCATAAAGTAAGTTATGTAAGTATTTAGCAGTATTTCATAGTATTAATATAATGCAATTTGTAACTATGCTAGCTGTAAATACAATGATGTCAGAAACCTTAGTAAGACTATTTGAGTGTCATCTTAAATAAGAGATAACTTTTACTGGTCTATGAAAATACATAAAATACTGATTTCAAGAAGGAAAAATGATTTTATATAATGTATGGTATTTTTAATGATCAAAAATAGAAAACACATGATTAAGTGCAAGATTTCATACTAAAAATTAAACTTCGATGTCACAAAGGGGAACTTTATGAGGAAAGCAATATTTAACTGGAAAATAATAAAATTTTACCAGCATGACTATGTAGTCAAATCTTGATTGGGTCACCAAAATATTCAATGTTCGAAAAACAAAACAACAAACCAACAAACAAAACACTGACTTGTCTTAACTATAATTTGAAAAATGAAATTATAATATGTCATTTTATAAATGACTATTTCTCACTTAAAGAAACACTTAAATTCTCATTTAGTAATCTCTCAGGGTATCGTGTATATATACATTATGCCGGATACCTCAAAGGGCATTTAGTATTCTTACTCTCACTTTTAATATGTGAATTTTTGACTGCTCCAAGCCTTCATCTCTTATAACATTGTTAACTGACCCCAAAATGGAAAGATCAAAGAGTATTAATCTCTCAGATGTGGTTAAGCTACAGTGTGTAGGTTCTATGATGTAATTTTTTCCCCTTAGTGTATGGGCTTGTTCACAATGTAGACGTGAATTCTTTCTGTTCTGATAATAGGCAAATGAGGAGTGTGCCATTTTATACCTTTTAATTATTGCCATATCTGTATTAATATTCTTATATTTAACTCATTCATATTTTCATTTAATCATTAAATTTATTAATTCCAGTTTTAATTATTTATCTGCTAATTCTAACATCTGTACTATTTATCATTGTGTTTATATTACTATTCATTTTCTTGCTGCAGGTCACATTTTCTTGCTTCTTTTGGTATATAATGTAAACTTTCATTTTATTCTTGACATAATGAATACTACATTATTGAGAGTCTAGATTATGTTGTCTTTATGAGCGCTGAATTTTGCTACTGCTAACACAGCTATACATTTTTGTCCCTTGTTTGCTGTCTCCTAGTTCAGTGACTAGAATCACTTTCCTCTACTTAGATCAACTGCTTATTCTCTTTTCAGGCCTTACTTCCCTTCACCACTTTGTGGAAAGAGTTTCCAAGGTAGAAATCGAGCATTTATGGTTTATGTGACACTGTGCTTCTTTTACTCTCAGGTGAAAACTCAGAGCTGTTGTTCAAAGTCCAAAAACAGCTTTTTTTCTTTCTTTCAGTTTATTCATTGTTTCTATATTCTGAGGTGGGAGGATGGGACCATAATGTCAGTGGCCATTAATTTGCCATAGATAAAATCGCAACCCCTCCTCTGCTATATTTTTGAGCTGGATCAAGCATATGCTAGGAAGAAAAATTTGAATCCAACAGATACAATCATGGTACTTTCAGTGCAAACTCTTTTTCTTAATGAGTTCACATTACCCTGTTTATTTTATGGGATTAAATATTTGAGATCCATGTATCCTGTTATGCCTTGGACTTAATAATATTGTTTAGGAAGAAAAAACACAATTTCCTTTCTCTTAAACATACTTAATATCTATGTGTGGCTTTGGGTTGTGAGTGTAAATGAAAGGGGCCAAGTAATGATTAATCTGTCTTTTGAAACTAGAAAGATGAAAGATAAAATGTCAGCAAGGTTTGATACAGATAGAGTGTAACCAAAAATAAGATTCCCTTGTCATTATGAGTGTAATGATATATTTACTTAAATATATTAGGATTGAATGACTTGGAATGTCAGGTCCTCATTTTAAGTACCAGTTATAGAATTAATTGTGTATATTTACTGTAACTTTCAATAGTAGCATAAGTCTTGATCTTAATATTAGGTTAAAAAATAGTTGCGGAGAAGCTAATTTTTAAGGTAGCTTAAATTTACATTCTTGTTCAATTAGTTGAGCCAAAAATTTAAAAACATGCATTATTTTATCACAATATATTTTAATATTTATTTTTTAAATATGAATTTCTTTTATAATGCTGTGATGCAAATAGCATAAACTTTACACAGTAAATTCCTCTTTTTCTTTGAACTCAAATTTTTATTAGATTTTAGAAAATCTCCTTGCAACTTCTATCATAAAAGCTAGTAAATATGTCATCTCAGTTATCTAACACCAACTATTTTCCAATTGCCAGAGAAATCAAAATAAGAGATCCTGCTCTTAATTTTTTTCTTATATATAACTCACTCAATATTACTTTTTTTTAAGTTGTTATTTGTGGTGGAGAGTATGAATTAATTTATTATTTTTGGACATAGATCATAGGTCTTCAAGGAGATAAAATTTTGACAGTAGGACTTTATTAACACAATAAGTATTTTTAAACTAAGTGCAAAAAAATCAGTACTACAAAACTTTCCTGGGAGTTAGGAATAAGTAGCAGAGAATTCATGAAGAAAACTAAATTTGAGTTAATCTTTGCTCATATAGACACATGTTAATGAGCATTTACTGAGTATTAGTTATTTGGGTAATTTTTTGTAAGGATACTTTAATTTTTTTACAAAGTCCGTGGAAATAAATAATGCAAATAATTATTTCTCAATTTGTTAATGATGAAATTTTTATTTCAGAAATAAATTTACTGGGTCTATGCAGCAACTAGTATTACTAAGTGAGAATTTATCAGATAGTTCAACTTTAGAGTCTATTCTTATAACCACAGTACTTTGAAGTAGAGGTAAAAATTGTTTCTGTGGCATGAGACAATCAATGAAGCTAAAACATATAGCAGGGGTTGGCAAATTTTAGCTGTAAAGAACTAGTAATAAATATTTTAGACATTTCAAGCCATCTAATATCTGTGGTAACGATTCAACTCCATGACTACATAAAAAAACGGACTGAGACAATACACAAATACACAAATCAATGGGTGTGACTGTGCTCTAATAAAGCTTAATTACAAAGTGCCCAGATTTAGCATGTAGTAGTCTATCTATTGCCAATTCCTGATATATGGTCCCAGCTGGTTATTGTTTTATTCTGCCAAGAGAAAACAAATAAAAATATCCTGGTTTAAAAAACACAACAGGCTCTTTATTATATTCTACATCACATAAATAATTTCACACCACAACTAATGTTGCATATTATAAATTCAGTAGACACAATGCTAAAGATATATGAGCCATCATCTCTTGTATGTATGTATATATAAATATATATGTACACAATATATGGTCTTCAAAAAATAATCTAAAATTAGAAATGGTGTTCCTGTGAGTATTTCTCATTTCTTGGTATGATTCCATCATTTAGCATAGACTTCTAGCACCATAAAAATCTATCTGTTTTATACAGATGGTCATAGACAGATGTTATGATTAGCTACCACTAATTATTTTGGAAACCTCTCTTTAAATTTTTAACTCAGTTTACTGGCATGATGGATAGAGTTACTTTAGCTCAACTGAGAAAAGAAGGGAGTCAGTGCTTCATCTTAAGGTGAGTGCAGAATTATAATATATTGAAAATACATAGTGAATATGAATTAAAATTCTGTAAACAAAAAGCGATGAAATCACACAATTTGTATTTCAAGGTTTTTTTTTTTTTTTTTTTTTTTTACACAATATTTTTNATTAAAATTCTGTAAACAAAAAGCGATGAAATCACACAATTTGTATTTCAAGGTTTTTTTTTTTTTTTTTTTTTTTTCCACAAGATTTTTGCTAATAACAGGCTTCAGGAGATTTTCTCTCCCTTTTAATGAGATAAAAATTTTCTTAAGAGTTGTTTGTATTTTCTTAAGATTATTGGGTTCCATTAAGTATGCCGTTTCTTTGAGGAGTTAGAATTGGATGTCTTATAAAAATAAGTTCCTCATATAAACTTTACAGTATAGTCATAGGATTAAGATTTAATTTAGTGGTAATATTATTACTCAAGATATTTGAGACAGTGGAAGTACTGAATCCCTCTGCTTTAGAAACAAACTATCTGACGACATTGTCTCCGGATATTCCTCATGTCCTGATCAGCTTTGTCTCAGGAACAGAACAAGACTGAAAACATCTATATAAGTTTGCTAAATCTGCTGTAACAAACTACCACAGTGGTTCAAATATGAGAAATGCCTCAGCTCAGACTTTTGGAGTCTAGAAATCTAAAAACAAGGTGTGGAGACCATTTCTGCTTCTGAGGACTATGAGAGATAATTTTTTCTATGCATTATATTTTAATTTTGGAAAAAATTTAGCTGTGAAAAAAGGCCAACACATTTGTTGGATGTATCAGTGATCCTATCTCACATTTTTTCAATATTTAAAGAGGTGATGATTACATGAATATAAATGAACTGACCTTGTCAAATCTATTACACTAAAGAGTCTGACAACACTGAAAAGATGTTTTTTTTTGACATACTTTTAGTTTCTACCCTAGACTAAGTTCCAAGCTTCTGTATGTTTGCTGGTACTGTGGCACCAAATGCATTAGCGCTGTGATGAGATTACCTTGGAATTGCCTAGGACAAGCATTTATTGCCCCTTTTTTATATTAGTTAATACAGTTACCCTTATCAAAATTAGTATTTTGATAATACTCTGTACACGTTTTTTGTTAAAGTCTACCTGAAGACACTTTTCTTTATAATTTTATTTTTAAATAATGTTAGAAATACAGAAGAATTGTTCTTCTCTATATACCTTTTCTCCAGATTCCCATTATTATTTCTATAGAAATTGTATTGCTATCAAAAATTAAGAAATTAATATGGATATAACATTATTAACTGAACACAGACTTTAGGTTGCACCAGTTTTTTGTTCACAGTTTATGATAATGAATGAACTATGTTACAAAAGTATGACATAATTTGTATGACAATGCTTGATGGTAAAAGGTATTTTTTTTCTCTTCCAGGAGACACTTATATTTTTTGTTCATATTCTCCAAATTGTGACAGCTCAGTCTTTATTTGTATTTTATGATAGTTTTGTAGAGTTAGGAAGTGTTAAGGAATTTCGTAGAATGTTCCTCAGTTTGAGTTTGTCTCATATTTTTGCATGATTGAACTAAAGTTATGCATTTAGGGAGAAAATACCACAGAGGGAAAGTTCTCCTTTGTTTCTTTTTCTTTCTTTCTTTTTTTCTATCAAGTCAACATTGGTTTACATTGTTTGTGGAGAGAAACTTGGCTTTTATTATCTGTAATCTAGTTACTCATTTTCTTAACCATAATATATATGTAAAGTACTTTGAAAAAATTGTAAAATTATAGCCTTGGGATACAGATTATTACCACCTAGAATATACTGTTTTTTTTTTTTACCTTATCATATCTACTGTCTCAAAATTAAATTAATGAATTATTTTCTTCACTCTTTCAGTGAAGTTATGTCATATATTTGTAAGAATTAATCCATTTTTTCATAATTTCCATCACATTATGTCCTACCCTGATGCCCTGTTTGATTTCTAGTTTTTTATTGTATACACAATGAATGTCTCTGGTTATTGTGTGCAGTTCTATGAGCTTTACTAAAGACATAGTCATGTATTAACCACCACAGTATTATACAGGATAGTTTCAATACTATGAAAATTCCCTTGTAGAACCCCTTCGTAATAATCCACTTTCTCCTCAATAATCTTTGTTAGAATATTTTTTACCCTACTTTGGTGAATATTCATATGTCCTGGTAGAAAATGTATTTCCTGATGTGCGGGGGTTGAATTTCCTATAATTATTAATGGTATTATACTGGCCAGTAGTTTTATTCAGGTCACCTACAACCCCATTGATTTTCTTCCTGCTGTTCCTATCCATTATTGACAGTGTTGAATCCTATAATTGTGAATTTATCTATGTCCTCTCAGATATATCAGTTTTGTTCATTTTGTAGCATACAATTTTTTGTCATGCTGCTAAGAGAATTTATTCTTTTATCTTACATAGTATCCCTCACCTCAAATTATATTTTTTTTCCTAAAATATATTCCATCTTGGATATATATACCTAGTCTGCTTCATTTTGTTAGTCTGTATGACATATTTTATTATTGTTTACTTTTAATTCAGATATATCTTTATATTTAAAATACATTCGTTGAAAGATGCATAGGACTGTAAGGGATTTCCAACAGTGTTCCAGAGTGGCAGATCCATGTGTAGATGAAGGAAAGAAAAGGAACTAGTTCTTGGCAGAATTTCAACGGTGACTTCTTTTCTCCTTTCCTGGCTAGTACAATGGCTGGTTTCTCAATACTATTCCTGATCCTCCAAATGACTACTTGTAAAGTTAATGGAGGAAAAAGCATATAAGAAGGCACAATTTTTTCTATGTTTATAGTACCTTCAGGCTACAATTTTTGATGCTATACCATGTTCAGCCTTTAGTTATTTGTTTAAAATATATATAGCTGAATGTTTATACCAACTGATATAGGCTCCACTGGCATCTATCCTGACAAACTAATAGTTATCCTTTCTCCCTGAAGGTACCTATCTATCACTTCCCAGATTCCAGGTTTGTTCTGCTACTTTTATATTAGTTTTTCATGACGGCTGTAACAAATTCTCACAACTTAGTGGCTTAAACAACATAGTCTATTGTTTTTATAGTTCTGTATGTCAGAAGTCTGACACAGATTTTATTGGGTTAAAATTAAAGTGTTGCTAGGGCTGCTTCCTTTCTGCAGTCTCTGGGTTGGATTTGTTTTATCATCTTTTTTAACTTTAAGAGGATTGCCTGTTCTTTGGATCATAGCTCCTGTACTTTATCATCAAAGTTAGCAAATGTGAGCTGAATTCTTCTCATATTACATCATTCTTTGTCCTTTTTCCAATTTTATAGGCTATTGTGGTTCATTGGCTACCTCCTAATAATTTTAAATAATAGCTTTAATTCACAAAATTAGCAACTTGCTTCTTTTCCATGTAAGATTTTCACAAGTTCTGGGGTCAGGAAATGGGCATATTTAGGAGGGACCATTAATATGGCTACCACAATTGGTCCTCTGACTACTAAAGATTTATGTCTGTTTCAAACAAAATATTTTTTTTTATTATTATTAGTTATATTTGACATCATTTGTAGTCCCCAGGGGGTACCCACCACCATTTCACCCGTGCACCATCACCTCAGTCCCTTG
>JAGFMF010011752.1:2434225-2561158 GCA_019455555.1 Galemys pyrenaicus
GACTGAGGTGATGGTACACTGGTGAGATGGTGATGGGGAATACATGGGGATTACAATTGATGGCAAGTATATGTAAATTTTAAAATATTTTATATTAATAAAAAATACATCAGCTCCATCAAAAAAAATAAAAACATTTGGTGCATTTTGTGAAAAAAATAAATGAAATAAATAAATTCATTGGGTCTAATGGAAACAATACACTTTGAGCATCTGGCACTGTATGTAGGCCATAAGAGTTCTGTAGCTATGTCACTTTGCCATCTCTTTTCCCTGTCCTGGTAATTACACAATTACTAGTTTTTTTAACTTTAGCTCTGATATTAAATGCCTGAGTTTCCTCTTCAGGATGCCCATCATCCTTTTTATGATATTCTGGAACTAAAATACCTATATGCAATTTTGAGTAGGACCTGATATTCATAGGGTAAAGTATTTTCAAAAGGGATTTTTGAGGTAAAATGGCATATAAAAAATAATATCAACATTTTCCTCAATAAAGTCATTTGGGCCAGAATAACATGGAGTAAGTTTAGAAAATGTGTTATACTCACATCATAAACTTTAAAGTTATTTTGAAAATTTTAGAAACAGCTGGGTATCAATAAAATCCAAATTTCATTAATCTTTCTTATACCTACTGTCCTAGGGAAAATAATTTCTAAGATAATGTCTTTTATAATGCTTAGAAAATTAATTGTAGTTACTCAGAAAAAAAAAAGAAATATGTTAAATAATTGTACTTGATCATCTTTTCTAAGCATGAGGAAAGATTTGAATATCAAATCACACTTTAGTGCACCCAAATTTAAAAAAAAAGAGAGACAACTTTCTTACTATATACAGAGATCAGTTGAGTGTACATTTTTACATATACATTAACATATTATTTGAATAGCTCAATAGGTATTTATCACTTTATTAATGAAATCGAAACCTTAAGTAAATGAATGATTTACCTTTTACAAAGCTGATAATGGACATCGTGGATTAAAATTCATACAATTTTTCCTTCAGAGAACCTAAAATTTCTACTGGCAGTGTGCATTTTACTATCCAGTCACACTATCAAATATGGGATCTGTGTGTTTTTGAAACATGAAAATTGGATGGTATTTTTGAAATGTATATCTTAACTGTTGTTTATTTATACTGAGTTTAAAATAGCTTTATCTCATCAGTCCTTTACTCCAATATGGATAAATTTGTATGTACTTAATGCAAATAATTTGATTTGTATAATAACATTTGATGGAATTGTGTATAATTGTGCATAATATTCAGACTGCATGGTGTATGTAATTGATCCCACAAAACAGTCACCTTAAATGATTCATGAATGTGCATGTGTTGAGTTTGGGACACACCGAGGTTGGAAAAATAAAATAATTGAGTATAAAAATTTCATAGAAAACACCAAAAATAGCATTATCTAGTCAATGACAACACTTTTTAGCATCAGACAGATCTAGTTCTGTCTCCCGTTCTGCTGTCTACCAATTGTATGTAAACGTGGCACAAAGTCTACACAGATCAGTCAAATTATTTCATCAGTAGAATAACAAATATGCTGCTTAGATTGCTATCATGTTAGATGACACATTTCTACATGATATAACTTCTCAATCTTCAAGCTGTCAGTTTGTTTATGATGAGTATCAGGAAGTTCATTGTATGTTAGAATTTGTTAGCACAATTAGACATAGATTGTTCTTCCCAGAAATAAGATCATCCATGTAAAAATGTGTTGATCTGAGCCCACTTCAGGAAAAATCAGCGTTATGTCAGGGTGCTAATCACTAACCTTATATTTGTTTAGAGCAATTATATTTGTCGAGTGATTATAGTGTCTGTGGGTCCTGATTCAGTTGGGCAGAAGTTCCATCAAACCTTTTGCTTGAAGAGTCTAGGAAGCTGTATTTGGCATCAGTATATCTTCTTAATAAGTGTAATGTAATGAGACAACTACTTTAAACTAATTTATGGTGATTAATCTGTTTGAAAGCTTTTCAAAATCTTTCTCTCTAAGATAGTTAACTTATCAGAAATATGTTATAGATCACTTTCCTATTCCTCCATGGTCCTTTCATCAAATATGTGAGGTACTTATTCCTTGCCATTCACTTACTACTAAAACTTAAGGGAGATTAAAGGGGTCAGTGGATCAAGTGAGATTTACTTTATTTAGGAAATCAGATATCAGTACTAAATAATTTAAGTATATATACTGTATAATTATATATATATACATTCATATATAGGGCATGTGTATAAGTGTATGTATGGGTTTAAGTTTGGTCAATTCTTTTAAAAAAACAATTTAACCAAAACAGGAGTTCTGTACAATAATACTTAATATATGTTGAATCTTACTTCCTTTTCCAATGAAACATAATGGCAATATATTTGGATCTACAAATCGTAAGACATTTTAATTGGCAATTCTATTCAATTGGACTGCTTGATTAATTATCAACAATTGGATTGAAATTTATCTATTTAAATGGTCTAAGCATTGATGTAAAAATATGTAAATTTTTCAAAATTTCATTATAGTATCTACATATGATAGATTATTATCAGAATACTGTTCTTCACAGTGGACTTTGGTGGTGGACTGTGGTTGCTTTGATGGTGGATATGCTGTAGTAACAACATCTGAAAGGGGTGATCCTATACCCTAAAACACAAAGATTTTATATCAATGTTACCTTCATTTAAAAAAAAAATACTGATTCTTCTTTCAGGACACTATGGGAGAATAGTATTTATCCTCTAAGAGATGTCACACTTAGATGCATAACTAGCTTTGAGTGTGAAGGCATGGATGTGTAGGGAACAGTTATGTGGAACTTCTAAGTAGAAGTTTTAGGAGTCATTGCATAGTGTTACCATCACACTTTCCTCCCATCTATAAGCCAAGCAATATTCCAAATACAGGCTGCTTTGGGAGCCTACTTCTGGAGTGAGGTGGGGTTTGAGCAGAGACATAGAAGTAATAAATATGTTATTATGGTTGGGATTCAATGTGTTTCCACCATAGTATAATGTAATCTAAGATTTATAGAGAAATGTTTTTTAAAATAATAATAATATATAGATATAATTTAGTTGTTTTATACAAGTGTACAAGGACTAGGAATACAATGAGTGCAATAATCTTGTGGTTAATTCTAGTGTTTTGTAGTATAGTTACAGAAGGTATTGTTAGATGTAAAATTAATGACTAATATTAAGTACTTGTAAATTGGTACATTTCCAAAGGTAATTTTCAGCATATGCTAAAAGTATTAAACTGTAATATTTGGCATAGTAATCCTACTTGAAAGAAAAAAAAATAATAAAATACAGAAAACACAGAGCAAGCCAATTTTTGTGAATAAATTTTTGAAGCAATCTAATGTGCAAAGTAAAAGTTTGGTAAACTAATCACCTGTAAAGTGAAATATTGCTCAATCATTAAAATAACATTATGGAGGAAATAATGGTAGAATATTTTTTATAAAAAAGCAAAAGCAAGATATAACTGTAGATGATTCATAACCTCAATTCTTAAATTATAATAAGCATATGTACAGTAATTGGATATTAGTGCATCATTTTTTACAGCGGTTACTAATGTATAGTATAAACTTTTAAAAATAACATATTATGCTTAAATATAGAAAATTGTTATGAGTTTTATTAAAAATAAAATGTAATATGGGGGGAATGAGGAAAATCTCTTTCATATACAGAAATTTCAAAAATGGGCTGTGAATAGGAAAAGCCCTTTATTTGGCTTTCCCTGAACAATTTTTAATTTTATTTGCAAATAAAGTTTTAAGACCTATTGTTTCACCCTCATTTTGACACACTCTTAGTTCCATTTTATCTGGTTTTATTGTTGGGCAGTGTGGTGTCAAATCACGGAATTCCAAATCTTTGCAATTAAATTAAATTCAAGTCTCTTAACTATAAAACTATTCTTTTTCTAAATATTGTAGAAATAGAGAATTAATGGTAATTAAATATTACTTTGTCTGTAATTCTCCAGCTAGGACTGCTGATAATAGTGTTCTAATATGACTCCTCTAAGATATCTCCCAGACCATTGATAAACAGCTGAGAAGAAAAAAAAATCAGGAGATTAACAGTAATTATCACAAAGTGGTTTGCTTTTAAATTAATTGAATAAAAAGTAATTGGATTATGTATGATCTTCAGCAGCTACTAGAGTTTAAATTTTAATTAAATTGTCATAGTCCTCATGCAAAAATTAATGTTTGAGCATAAACTATTTTTAAAACAAGAATAGCAGGATACTAATCAGTGCAGTCTATACCCTCAACCTGAAGTTGAAGTCTTTATCAGATAAATTACAAATTTTCCACACATTAAAACCATCAGATAAAAGTGTGAAACTCTAATAATCATTTGAAGGCTTTACAAATATTATTACTTGATAGAAAGTCAATTAGCATTCACTAAGAAACTCATTCTTAAACAATTAGCTAGGTTGTGTGCGTTTAAGAAAATCTACACTTTCAATTTTTCTGAATGATTTTAGAATTCCCAAGTAACTCCAAAATGGTATTATGTCAATATTTTCTATATCTACCCTGAGAAACACTTATAGTTTAATTTTTAAAATGATATGTCAATAAGTATTGGTCAAATACCAATTTATTTTTCCAAAGTCCGTAAGAGTAGGATATATGCAAGCTTCCATATAAAAATGTATTATTAGAGGGAAAGATGGACAGACAGTTAACAAGGTTGTTCAGACAGGCCAAGTGATAAATAATGGTGGCCTGGCCAAGAATGATGGCCAGAAAATAATCAGTGTACAGATTTGTTTATACAATGTTCCGGAACCTCCCACATTTCAGTATGACTTGTATTGGCTTTCATTTTAGATTTTCTTTTCAAATAAATTTGTATATCAAACAACTTCAGAAGATGTACATAAAGTACCTCTAGGACAGAATGTCAGAGAAGACAAAACTGTACACAGAGAAAAATCCAGTGATATTCAAAGGGTCCATCCATCTTAAGTATTCAGTTGAGTATTGTTCAATGTATGGATGTGAAGATGAAATAGATAATAAATAAATAAATAAATAAACCCATGACAAAAAAAAATATAGCAAATAGTGTTCAGAGCGCAAAGAAGAATAGGAATATTAGCAGTTTTTGTTAACCACACTAGAAAACTTCATATTTCCATGAGGAGAAACAATCAACAACCAACCAACCAAGAATAAGACGGATAATAGTATTTGTGAACAGGGAAACTATAAAATAGTTTGATAAACTTATTCCTCCTTTTTGAGAAGGCAGAATATATTTTAAATAATGTAAGAATATTAAATACATTTTCAATATTAAGTTATGTCTATAAATTAAAACTACAATGTGTGATTTAAAAACATACTGTGTAGGGTAAAGGAATTAAATTACATAATAAAAATTTGTAGTGGATAAATAGTATAGTAATATATACTAACCAAAAAAATACAGAGAGGAATATAGCTTATGGAAAAAATGAAAAGAGTTTCAGTGAAATGTCAGATAAAATAAAGTGACCAAATATTTATGAATCAAAGTCACCAGAGGTAGGAAATGGTAAACAATTTACAACTGTAGACAGTGATTACATTCTACTTGATAATTTTTATTGTTTAAAAATCTTTATTTGACTGTGTGATTTTATTTATTCATATCAATTGCCTTTGGGATTAGTTTTATTTAACTACTGGCATAAAACTGACTGTCAGTATCATAAATTTTATGGCAAGTTAATTGTAAATATAGTACTGTCAGTCTTTCTAAATTATGTTTATGAAGGTTTAATACAGTGAATTTGCCTTTTGTGAGGAACTGCCTGTGGGACAAATTTAAAAAGTTTTTCTCCTTTGTCCAATCCAACATAGGTTTGGGGCAGGATCATATCTTTTATCAATATTGCAATGAGTGGGACATGGAGACATACACCTTTAAAGCATCTACCAGACATGTGACTTTAAACAAAATGCTTTTTCGATGAATTTTGGAAATAACTGAATGAACTAGTGCATATAGTGAGCATAGCATAAAATGGCCTCAAAGGATAAAAATTTAGATTGTTCAACTTGTTTGATTTTATTTCAAAATGAAGTTAATCATCCCTGAAATAGGTAAGATAAATTGTTGAAAAAATGTTGAAACTATAAAAATAGATATTAAAATATTAATATAAAAATCAAATAAAACAAATCTACCACAAAGAATCAGAGAATCTATGGTTCAAATTGAAAGTAACTGAAAATATTTTGTTTTTAAAATCTAAAGTGATAAATCTTCAGAATCATTATATTAAACATTTCTCGAAATGATTTACAAATAGAAACTTCTTTGAGACCAATTCAGAGACTGTATTTCAAAATCTTCAGAAAATTCAAATTTTTAATTTAGTTCTCACTGAAAATTTATGTGTCTCAGTGCAATTTCTAATTTCTAACATCTTTTTTCAAGGCAAAGCTAGACAATAAAATGTAAAGAGAAACATCATACTCTGAGGAAAAACCTTAGCCATCTATTCCACGGCCATAAGGTGTCTGTCTGAAAAACGTCCGGACAATAATGTATGTAGGTGTCCATTCTATGGGCCTATGGGCCTCTGTGTGTGCAAAAACAGATGTATGTAAATATGCCTATATCATATTCAATCATGCAATCATTGTTATTTAAGAACACTAATTCTTGGCCAGGCCACCATTATTTATCACTTGGCCTGTCTGAACAACCTTGTTAACTGTCTGTCCATCTTTCCCTCTAATAATACATTTTTATATGGAAGCTTGCATATATCCTACTCTTACGGACTTTGGAAAAATAAATTGGTATTTGACCAATACTTATTGACATATCATTTTAAAAATTAAACTGTATAGTTCATTAACATACATATTTTCCTCTAGTTTAATATGGAGGTAGCTGAAAATTAATTGTGAGTTCCAATATTTTCTGTGAACAGAGAAATTATTCTCTGAATGTATTTCTTTAAAATGGAGATATTCTTGCTTACTTTCTTGTCATGAGAATGTAATTAGTTATATAGGTATGATTTTGTAAACTGACAGACCTGGTTTATTAGTTTATTTATGGAGGAATTAAGTGAATATTTTATAGCCAAAAACCTAAGTTTTATATATCCACACACAAACTAATAACTATTTGCATAACGACTAAAATATGCATTGGCCCAATCAGTGGTTATTTTAGTTAGGGAACAATACTGATAACAGGCATTTCAATCTTAATCCATGTGCAGTTGCTATTCTTAAAAAAAAAAAAAAAAAGATATGAATTTTATTTTAAAAGCTGAAAATATTCTGTTGCTGTTATTTGTTTTTGTTTTGATTTTAGAACTACCTGAGAAATTCATTTGACAGGCTTACCAGCTGTTCTATGGCCACTATAAGAAAAATTCTAATACTTTATACTTAGAAGAAAATTCTGCTTTACTACACTTGCCTCAAATTGCATCATGTGTTAACAAAAAGGGCTCTAAATCACTAAATTGAGAACTTGTGTTGTATACAACTTAGACTGGAATATTTAAATTTTTAATTAAAAACGTAAACTGTAAGTACTGTTGTCTTAAAAATATTTTTAAGAGTGCATATGAGGGAAACTCCCTGGTGGCGCAAAGGGTTGGGCACAGCACTGTGGGGTTTCCGCATCCACTGCAAGGGCAAGTTCGATCCCTGGCTGGGGAGGGCACCCACATGGTGCAGCAGACCGCTCCTGCCGTGCCCGCTACTCCCCTCAGCAATGTATTTCAGTCATCTGCCTGGTCTGCTCCCCACTCTGTCTCTGGTTAATTCTCTCACTTCCAGCGCCTCTGGCCTGTACCCCTAGCTATTTATACATAAATAAATAAAAAATCTTTTAGAAAAAAAGAATACATATGACCGTTTTAGACACATTTGCACTGCATTAGTTATATATTAACTATTATTAGTAAGAATATATACTATTATAATATGTACATTATATAATATATAATTAGTATTCTATATTATTATTTATGAATATATAGTTATAATAATTTAGTAATAATAATAGTTATATATAAAATTTATAAATATATTAATTTTGGGATCCACAGAAATACATCTTGTATCAAGTGTGTGTAAATTCAATAAAAACAAATTTAAAATTCTACATTTATTAAAGATCAAAAATCACTAAACACTTTTTTTTAAAGATTTATTTATTTATACATACAAGAGCTGGGGCACAGGCCAGAATCCAGGGTGGTGAGAGGATTCACCAGAGACAAAGCAGAGAGCAGAACAGGGAGACCGACTGGAACACACTGCTGATGGGAGAAGCGGGCAAGGCAGGAGAGGTCTGCTGCATAAGGTGGGTCCCCTCCCTGGCCAGCAGCAGGGATCGAACTCATGCTGCAGTGGCTGTGGTTTGCCTCATAGTGCGTTGCTCAACCCACTGTGCCACCAGGGAAGCCCCCACTAAGCACTTTTAACCTACATGATATAATATATATCTACAGTATATAATATCGAGACTATAATTAAATATTACTCTCTCACACATAAATGCAGCAATACTCTTCAATGTAAATACACTTTTTATTTAATTTCCAAAAATAATAGTATAATAACAGAATATACTGAAAATGTTTCTTTGTCAGATGTAGGTGGAGCAATTCTTGAACCTTGTCCTAATATTTCAGCATTCCTATTAAGAGAAAACAACAGAAGTTAATATAGTCAGTTTATATTTAATGAGTAATGTATTTCATGGCTTCCATATCATGAACTTTTAAAAATAAAACATGGGGGGACGACAAGAAAACACTAAAATGCCAATGCCAAAATATGCAAACTTAAATGATAAAATCTTTTGCTCTAGTACTACACAGTATTCAAGTATGAATTTCTAATTCATTGCAGCACTACACAAAACAGTGCTATTTACAATTGCCACATTATGGAAATAACTTAAATGTTCATTGACAAAACAATGGATTAAGAAAGATCGGTATATATACATAATAGAATATATACATCAATTATAATAAATAAAATAATAATATAAAAACGTTTGCCTTTTAAAATTCATTTTTACTGTATGAGTAAAGTGTGTGTTTCTGATCTTGTGTGAAACCATTGCTAAAGGAACTAGAAATTGTGGTTACACTGAAAGAACACATTAATTAATGGCACATTGGATTGGAGTAATTAGGTTTTTATTTTGACTCAGTACTAAAATCTTTTGAGTAAAACCTTTCAAGTCTTTAAGTAGACAGCATAATGTAGTAAGTTCATAGATTTAAAAAAAAAAACAGACTGTCTAAATTCACATCATGTTTTTAATCTTATACCCTTCAGCAAGGAACTTGCCTCCCAGGAAAAAGTGAAGAAGGCTGCCTTATCTGCTGTAGATATCAGTCTATAGCTGATGAGAGCTTGAGGAGGGAAGAAACTCACATTTAAATGAGTTCTGTAGTTTTGATTATTAGTACAGGTCTGAACTTTAAAATACTGAACATTGACTCTTTTGTAGAGCTTATTTTTTTTTCTTTTTATATGTTTTATTAGCTTTTTTTTTCTTTAAATAAAAGAGATTTGGAAAAGTCTTGAGGACTGCTTTTATTATCATTGGAGGCAAAGGTAAAACTAAACAAATGAGGAGGTTTAAAAGAACAGGGGAAGCAACAATAAAAGTTTTATGATTATTACCCTGAGTCTTGATTATTTGCAATAATAGCTACATATAGATTTTGCAAATATATAGCCACTACATAGGGAATTCCTCCAAGGAATTGAAATTTTACTGAGTGCTCCTTAATGAATACATTTAAGATGCCTATTCCTTTCCTGGAGGAATTTTTTTCTGACATATTCCTATTGTATTTAGTTCTGCCTAACCTCTATCATATTATGGTTCTCTTAAAATAGTTTCACATCTTCCCTGATATCTTGATACTTGCTAGGTTTTGTGTTCCTATACTAAAAAGAACATTAATAATAACATTAAATATTATAATTGGGTTAAAATACCTTAGAGATCTGTGTGAAGTGAATCCTTAGTTTTCAGACTAGTTGAAATAATGTTCTGTTGCTCACCATTTACAATTTGTTCACTGCAATTTACCACAGGATGTTATAGCTCAATATTAGTTCCCCGGATCCTCTATTCCCTGTGTAGGAAAGAGGACATTCAGAAAAGACAAATGACAACATATTATTTAAGTAACTTCACATAACAAGGACAATTGAGGGAGCTATACTAAATAATCAAAATCAAAAGATACTGTTCTTTGGCATTTGGTGAATTAACCTGATTATACTTTCATTTACTGCATAATAATACTTTCATTTCCTGCATTCACTACAGGTAATATAAATTATATTCATATTGCTTTTTTTTGAAGCTATTACAAATGTAACAAGAAATTCTGCCACATAAAGCTAGGTGTGAATATAGAGACCTTTATAAGTAACCTTTATAAGTAAACTATCTTAAACTTCAGTCACAACTGCGGGGGCTGTAGCTCAGTTGGTAGAACATCTCACTGCAAACGTCAGGGAAGAAACTTCACACAGTAAATATGCTACAAAATTCTTCCCTGATATCTTGGTACTTTTACTTGCATTTTATGGAGGATTCTACTCTTTAACACTTAGACCGTCTCTGAGTGTACATTACATACCTAAATTGCATCATGTCACAAATATTTGAGAAATACTATTCAAACTACTAAGGTCATAGAGGTCGACACACATAGAATGAGTTCTCCCTGTATATCAATAGATGATTTCCTTGGAGTCAGGTCTTTTTAGGATCCTTATTTCAATTTCCAATTTACTTAAATTAGCCACAGAGATCTCTAACTTAAAATAATGGGATAATTCATATAGCTATGATTTTCAAGACCCTATGTGTATGTGGCCTAAACAATAACCCTCTAGCATTTAAAAATTCAATTACTTATATTTTAAATATCTCCTCAGTTAATTGATGCCATTCTTTGACAGTCTCTAAAATCTAAGAAATCTTAGGAGAATGATGCCTGATAATAATCTTAGCTGCATAAATTTCCTCTATATGATATATATTTATTTATTATAAATGATGGTTTTTCATAATCAAACTGTACATTATTCTTGCATTTTTATTACTGATTACTTATATTGGTATAAATTAATGATGCTTTATATATGGCATATAGAAATTTATTGAGAATATTATAATGTCAAGCCAAAATTTATATGAACCTTGCTACTTGCAGTGCAGTTCTCATTTCAGTAGCATCAGCATCTCTTTGGGAACTTATGAGAAATACAGAATTCACCTCACACTTAATGTGCTAGAATCTTCATTTTAACAAGAAGTCCATTATATATACATTGAAGTATAAAAAGCACTTTATACTTTGTAATAGAAGTCTTAATAAAACCTAGGCAAGAATTAGAGCAACACAACACACTTTTCTTTTTTCTTCTATAAGAGCCTTTAAAAGTGGTGATTGTTTCCATACAATAAAACATTATTCTACAAAAGTATCAAGTGAAAATTATTATAAGTTGAAGATTAGGCTTTTCCTGTAAAATAATATGGAAGAAAGCAGCATGCAATGAGAATAATTAACTGTAGGAGGGGATGGAAACAAAAGAAACTAATTTAAAAGCTGTGTATTTTAACAATGTCAGTTTTTCCAACTGATGAGCAGGGGATCTTTTTCCACTTTATTTGTTGTTGTCTTCTGTTCTTTTAATGATGTTTATAATTATCATTGAATAAATCCTTCACCTCTTCTTCTGTTTATTCTTATGTATTTAATTCTATTTTTCTTTTTGATGTGATTGTAAATGGGATTTTTCCTTAATTTCTTTCTATCCTAGCTCATTGTTTGCATATAGTAATGCAACTGATTTTTGCTAATTGATTTTTAATATGCCATTTTACTCTACTGATTTATTGTTTCAATTAATTTTTTAATGTAGTCTTTAGGGTTTTCTATGTTAGCATCTGCAATCTGTAAATAGCAATAGTTTTACTTCCTCATCCCTATTTGCATACTTTTTATATCTCTGTCTTGCCTAACTGCTTTAGTACTTCCAATACTACATTGAATAATAGTAGTGAGAAGTGGACATACTTGACATTTACCAGATATTAGAGGAGAAACGTACAGTTTTTCATCATTGAGTTTGATGATAGCTACAGGTTTGTCATGTATGGCTCTAATTATATTTGAGTATGTTCCATCTATCCCCATTTTTTGAGTATTTGTATCATAAATGGATACTGGATATTATCATTGCTTTCTCTCTATTATTTATATGACTACAAGGTTTTGTTCTTTTTTTTTTTTAACTTTTGTTGATGAGGTGAAATACATTGATATTTGTATGTTAAACATGTTGAACCATACATATATCCCTAGAATAAATTCCAGTTGGTCATGATGTATGATTATTTACTTCATTGTTTAATTTGGTTTGCAAATATATCATTGAAGGCTTTTGCATTTATGTTCATCAGTGATATTGGTCTATAATTTCCTTTGTTTGTGACGGCCTTAAAAATTCCCAACACAATTTCAGAAATTAGACCTCATGCTATTATTGTGAACTTCTACATAAATAAAAATTCCATGCTACACACAATATTATGTATTTCTATAGGGCCAGAGGGCTCTTATCAGTTTGTCTATTGTTGGGTAATTAAGAGGAAATTTATATTCATTTGCAATGAACTGTCACCTAAATAATATGCATTTGAAAGATTATTTACACCAGAAAAATATTCAAGTCAGTTTTTAAGTCTCTATGGTAAATTACTAGAGAGATGCCTAAAATTTCAGCTGTCTTAAAGAACAACAGTTATTTTATAATTGCGTAAATTATAGTTCAAATAAGTTATGTAACTCATGAAAGTAAATTTAAAAATTGGTAAAGTAGCTTCTAATAATTTTGACACTAAACTGTCAAAGCTCTTTCTGCTGTAGAAGACTTCCACCAATGAAGTGGAACTGCTGCATTGTCTTAGTTAGACTCTGCCCTCCTTCCTCATAATGAAGTATTAAATATGCAAGGATCGAAATGCTCCTCATCCTATACTTTGCCATTCAACTCAGTGCCCCTCATTACAAATAAAGGGAGAATTTGCTCACTGAAATCTAAAATATAATTTCCTTTTATTTAAGATCCCTGTGAATATAAGATATTTGCTTTTAAAATTCTGCAGGAGTCTGAAAAATACTGGTCTCCTAGAACACAGTGTACAGCACAGCAGAATTAAAGGTTATAGTTCAAATGAGTAATTTCAAATTATTGATCAATGATAAATTTTGACACCTCTGCATTAGTTTACTGGCATATGGAGAAGCAAGCGCCATTAGGTTAAGTACTAATGATTAATGTCAAAGTAACACTATTTCCTTTATTTTCATAGATTTACGAAGCCAATATTATTTCTTTCATCCCCTGGTTTTGGTCTTTGGAAAATGATATTTCCTCCAACTACAATAGATCTGAAAGAAATAAAAAAAAAAAAGAAAAGAAAAAGAAAAACCTTTAATTAGGGCAGCTAGAAAAAGAGTAAACTTAAAAAAAAATTTGCTAAAAAGAAAAAAATAGATGAAAGTCCATTATTTGAAAGATTGATTAGTGATTAGCCATGTAATAAACTTTCATATAGAAAAAACAGTATTGTAAATATACTCTATACCTGTTAACTGCTTTTCAGTTATCAAACAAATATGTTCTGTTTTTTATGTACCACTTTGAAATATTATAAGCTAAAATTATCAATGAACCCAATGAATTAATAGCTTCAATTCTTTACTCTTTTTCATGGAAAGAAATATATTTGAATAAAAATTAAATTTGTGATCATATTTGAAAATTGATAGTGGAGTTATTATAGTAATAAAAAATATCCATTAAGTTTTTGTTGACTGTACTTTCCATGGTAATTCAGGAGTGTTAGATAGTGGATATTTCATTCCTAACTGTAGTGAAATGTAAAACTTCAGTATTCAAATCTAGATAGAACTTAAGGGAAGACAAATTTATGTTAATGAGAGAATGCATTAATTTTTAAGGTTTAAAAAAAGCATTTATTTTACTTTGTCTAGTGGAGTTTGCTGTTTATTAAAGCCGAAGTAACATAGGCAGTTTTAATATAAGTATGAGGGAGTCTCCAAACTGTGTGTTTTGTTTTTTTTTAATTTCAAATCCAGATTGGAATGTTTAATGAAGTTTTTATTTTAATTCTTCTTTCTTTGTTCTCTTTTCTGTTGTAGATGCTTGGAGAGGAGTTACTGTCAGAAGTGGGGAAGCCAACTAGTATCTCCCAAATGGACCCCACAAGAAGTAGTTTTGACCTACACAATTTGTCTTATAGTGACACAGCCACCATACTACAAGGTAAATCATTTTTGCACTTGAGAGACTTCTGAATTTGTAAAATAAAGTACATATTAATAGGTTATCAGCTTTTATTAGGATTCTTCATTTAATTGACTCTCTGAATGTGTATTCACTTTTCAAAAAGAGACTAACCAGACACCTTGACTAGAATTGTTTGCCTTTTATGTTTTTACCAGTGATTCTTACTGATAACAATTTGTGTTCTTCCTAGCCTTCCTTAACACTTTATATGCAATCATACATATATGAGAGATAATTCACATATACCTATACATTATTCTTTCTTCCTTAGGCTCTTGGATGTAATACAATATACATAAAGAAACACAATGACTTACAGTAACTTTGATAATTTTGTTTTAACATAATCATTTCATCTCAAATAAAGAATATTTACAATGATATACCAAAAGAACATATTTATGTTGATATTTTCTCTAATATCTAAGAAAAAAATCAGTCCATAAATATCACATATTCTATAAAACAGAATAAAATATTAAAAAGAATAGATTCTAATATTTTTTGAACATCATATTTAAAACTTTATCTTTATTTAAAATTATTTGCTTTCTCCTGATTTTCAAAATAATCATTAAGGCGTATATGCAGAAGTATCCCATCATATTTTACACAGTTGAAAAGAGCCATGTATTTTTCTCTACCCTGCCCATCATCTGTATGTCAGGGTATCCAGATGCATTTCAGTTAAACAAATATGTATGACTTTTTTTATATTTAATTATCAATGTGAACTACAAACTGAGAAATGAGCATTCTTTTTTTTAAAAGGAGTTTAATTTTCATATATTGTAAAATATTATGTCCAGAGAAGCAGAAAAATACTAAAAGGACTAATTTTTAAAACTATCTTATTAGATTTTTTGGTAAATTGCTACTTATTATGCAACTGTCTGAATCTTTCTAAAAAGCAGTGGTAAAATTTTAAAAATTCAGAAGTCTTCATATTGTGGGGTGTTTATGAGTTAAGTCTTAGAAAATCAATGGCAAAGATTTATTTTAAATATTCAGAAAAATGCCTATGGTAACTGTGCGTACATGCATTTATATATCATATGATACTATATAAAATAAATCTATATAATTATACATCATAGATAAATAATGGATTATGATGATAGATGATAGAGAGATGATGATGATAGATAACTGTTAGATTAAAAGAGAACTAGAGAAAGAGACTGAGGTCTATACTCTGATTCTATTCATACTTGATAATACATTTTCCATACATTTTCTTGATTTGCCAAGAAATATCAAATGGTCACTGTTAAGTATATTTTAGCATCTGTTTTCATAATGCTATATCTAGCTATTTTAGTTCTCTGCTAGACAAGATAGACTATATATTTTTAGTCTGTTGCAAGTATCTAAATTACATTGAACTTGTTCTGGAAAACAGACAAATCAGTCAAACCTCAGTTTCAAGCATTTTCAGCAGGATTACTTTAAAGTACTTTAACGATGTCTACTTATAAAATACCTTTGCCGGATTAAAATAGAATCCATAGATGTTCAAAAAATTATCTCCACTTTGCTTAGTCACGTATCCAAATTCTTTTGCAATATGAACTTCCAGAACATGCTAAATTTCACTGTAGCCTGTGCATATGTAAGTTAGCATGCAGGTATAGCATCAAAGGGGACACTGTGCAGTGCTTTGTTTATATGTGTAAATTCTTCATCATTAATTTCCTTTTCTGGAAACTCTGTTTGGTTCATCAGATCCTGAATGATGAATCATGAATCTTCCTTACAGGACTGCTCTGGGCAGACTCCAATTCCTTGTATCACAATTTGAGTAGTGACCCCCACAAATAGCAAAGATGAATATGGAGATCATTTCAGATTGTCTCAATCATCACAGCCCTATGCTTTCCATTGCCTGAGGAAAAGGTGCTTCATATGTGTTCACTGTCTATCCTTCTTAGTTATTTAAGGCAGAAGAATAAATCTAATAACTGCTACCAATTCAATGATCTTTCTAAAGTCTACTTTTAATGCATCTTTGTTTTATTACCTTCAAGTTTGCCTCTTTAGCAATAACAAAATGTTTTGATTAATGTCCTACTATTGTTAAAATCTTATATTTTATCAAAATAATTACCAAGCTACTTTTCAAAATGTATTATTCAAGGGTACTTCATTTCAAACAAACTCTCTAACAGCATTTTGTTTCTTCTCTTCAATAATATTTTGTTTTAGAAACAAAACTATTACTGATAATACAGGTTTGTATTAATAGTATTATTTTCAGGGGTTATTATTGGCATTTAAATCATCTCAGATTTTTAGTAAAATAAAGGTATAATTTCACTAGTTTTATCTCAATTCTCTATCAAATTAAATTAAGAATTTTCTATTAAAGTATGAAGAGTTTGACATAAACAATTATTTCATTAAAAAATTACCATTGCTGCTGTAATTACTGTTGTCATTAACATTAAATGCCATGACAATTGCAGTAACCAGCACCATCATTTGTGAATTTGTGAAACAGAAATTTGCTTTTGACTTAATTTACCAAAGAAGACAAATCTCAATCATTTAACAGAAAGTGATGTTTCCCTCTCCTTCTGTCTCTTTTGTGTTCACATGTGCACACACATGCACATTTTTACAATTAGTTGGCTATCCAAAAAATAATAAAGACTAGTATATTTCAATAGTATTGCTATTTTTAGTAGTATAATTTTAGTACAATTATTTGATTTATAATCCACTTTAGAATGTTTAGGAAACATCAACTGTCACTATAAAATCACTAATTCATTTGTAGAGGTAATTCACAATCCCTATAAATTACTGTAACTAATTGAAAATAAAACATTGGTATCATATTCAAAGTGAAATACCACTTGAAGTGGGAGGCAATTGAATATACTTATAATGACTTTGACCATAACTCCAAGGACTTTGAACGTTAATTATGATTAAAAACTTTTCCTGACCCAATTCTTTCCAAAAAAAGTTACAATTATGAGAGTTGAATTTATTTAGAGATAATTCAAATACGGTGTGCTGTCATATGCCTACCTTAATTAATGGGCACAATAATGAAATTCAGGAATCCTAGAACTGGAATGTCATGCTTAATGGGAGCAATAATGAAATTCAGGAATCCTAGAACTGGAATGTCATGCTTTAGCTTTATCTGTGGATTTGTTATCAGAGAAATGAGGATCACTGAGACAAAAAAAAAAAAGTCACTACCCATCTGTCCTCCATTATTATTCTATAAAGTTCTTATTATCTGTCGAAGATGATTTATGAATCATTCTTGCAATAGGTATAGCTTTCCTGAAGATGCATTTGTGTTTAAAATAACAAAATTGAACCCCTGACATAAAATAGGTATGGAAATTCCCTTTTAAAAAGTTTAAAAGAAAATTGAAACTATTGAGGAGTTCAATTCAGTGGTAGAATAATGTGCAAACTTAAAGTTATGAATGAATTTGCATTTTAAGGGAATTTAAATCAATTCCTTTTATGCATACCTATCATAATTTGGCTTTAAGTTTTCTAAAATATGGTATGAGAAGTACAGGGCATGTAGTCCTTGTAATACAGGTTGTTGTTCTCATCTTAGTGATGATATAATGAATCATGTTTATAATAAATCATTACAATAGCTTTCTCTGGTATAATTCAGGCTCACATTTGCCTTTAATATTCGATTCTATAATCAGGCTATAGTGGCACAGGCAGAAAGGGCATTTATGTGACTGGCATTGTAGTGTTTCATATGACCTGATTGTAGAAACTCAATATGGACACATAGAAAGGTAGTTTGTCTGGTGAGAACATATTCCTGTAATCTCTCCCCAAACTGGAAAACTGAAGTTTACATATACAATCCCATGCCTCTGCATCCTCATATGTAAAAGCACAGAACTTACTGTGATTGACTTCAAATTTGCTTTAGTTCAAACATTTTATAATTTTAAGTTATAATTATACAGAATGTAAATATTTGTTACGGAGACTTAATCTTTCTTAGAATGCACTAGTAACAGAGATCTGGAATCTTTCACAGGATCTTAAAAATCAGGAATGAATCCTTGTCATTCTGGAAGAGTTCAAATGCAATTGCCATAATACAACTATGTTAAATTTAAAAATCTCACCTAACACTTGTAAGGTACAACCCCTTATAGAAGATTTAAATCACCATATGAAGGGAATTTTTTTCAGATGATGTGTTAGTCTTCTATTATTGCCATAACAAATCACCACTAATCAAGGGCTTAAAACAATACAAAGTTATTATTTTTCAATTCTATAGGTAGGGAGACTACATGGGTCAGAAATGAGTATTAGGTGACTTTCTTCATGGAAGACCTAAGGGAGTATCTGTATCTTTGCTCATCAGATTGTTAGTTGATTCTGTCCTTTTTGTTGTATAACTGAAGTCCCTATTTCCTCACTGACAATTGAGGAGCATATGGTTCCTTCCTTCATCTTGAAAGCTAGCAAAGACTAGTCAATTTCCTTTTTAGCTTTGAATCTCTTTTGCTTCTTGTTCATAACATCTTTCTGATGATATGTAAAAAACTGTCCCATTAAGGGCCCATAAAATTACAATGGACCCATTTATGTAATCTAGGAAAATAGCCCCATCTCAAGTTCAAATATTTCATCACATCTTCAAGTTCATTTTACAAAATAATAAACTACATTTACAGGTTTCTGAAATAAGAATTTGGACACTTTAGGAGATCCAACTTCCTGCCTACCCCAATTAACCTTTATAGGCTATTTCAATTATAAAATCCATGGTTATGCAGTATTGCTCCTTTATTAACCTCTTAGTTTTCTGAGAAATCTCATTCTATATCCTCTACATGCTCCTTTTGACAATAATCAAAGATAGTTTTTTCTTCTTGCCCTAAACTACTTCAAACTCTAAACTCTTCTATATCTGTTATATTACACATATATTTTTTTTTCTGGCTCCATAGGAATAAAGTGTGCATGTGATTTTTCCACATTCCATACAAAATGAGTATTGTAGTAGTGCAATGACTAAGAAATAAATAATTCTTAATTGATTTGTATATATCACTGATAAATTAAAAATGTTGTGAGAGTAACATTTGGTAAAAGGGTTTTATAATTTGTGAAATTCAAATGTCATGCTTTTTACATGATTATAGGTAAAGCAAGGAGAGAAAAGTAAGTCGCTATTCTCTTGACTCCCACAGTGATGTCTTTCTATCACGAATCATCCTGCTTCTTTAATATAAATTCATTCAATTTGTGAAAAAAAATATTGCATAAGAATAGAAATTAAATATTCAATAAGTTTGATACAGTTTCATTATCAAATTAGAGGTACTTGTTTCAGAAAGATTTTAAAACAGACCATGAGAATAAAAGAAGCACTCCAAGATAATATTAATTTAAAATGGTGATAAATAATAATGAGAAATAGGAATGGAAAAATGTCTGTGAGGCAATCAAAGTTTTCCACAATGAAACCACAAACTGTTACTTTATACTATTGTGTCTGTGTATGAAAAATGTAGCTATTATATATACTAGAATATAAGTGTGTAAGGGCAAGGAATGTTTCTGTTTTGCTCTTTCTCTGAGTACCCTGACTTGGAACAGTTTCTGCAACACAATGTGTGCTCAATATATATTCCATGAATGAATGTTTAGAAAGGGATATCTTGTCTGAAAAATGCCTATAACAAAGACCAAATCTTAAATTTATAGATGTGGCTCTCAGTAAGTCTACACAGGGAAAAAATTCTAATATATGTAAGAGAGTAACAACTGTCACTCATTTCTGAGGACTATTGTGTTGCAATCAGCTTAAGTTTCCCTTTCTTGGCAACATAATTATAAGACACTTTAGTGTCTTTCACTCCCAACTGGTTTTAGTGTACTCTATTCCCTGGCAGAAAATCTTGTACATTAAAGTTTAATATTACTACTACATGGTGGTAATATTATTGTTAACAGTAAAAGTATGTTCCTTTGGTTTGAGAAGATAATTAATTGTTCTGATTTAAGAGTTTTCTAACTTGAAAATGGTTTTGCTTTAAAAGAGGAGATACCATCTTGGTTTAAAATTTAAATTGTTATTTATTTATTTATTATTGAATGATCTTTTTCTTGAATTATGATGGCACAACATCTTTCCTCCTGCACATTCTAAAAATTTGAACTTTCAAAATTTTTGAATAAATATAAATGTAGTGAGGAAAGGAAATATGTTAAGACCCATATTTCACCAAACTATAATGTGTTAGTCATTATAGAAAAATCATTACCTTTTCTTTCTACCTTGACAGCCAAATTAAAGGTGTAAAAAAGAGGAGTTGTCATACAAGACAGTCTATGGAAAATGGAGACTATTGTTTATGTTGCAAATGGAGAAACATGTGGGTCATTATAGATCTCAGGTAACTAAGCCACAGATTTACCTGATATTAGTCTACCTACTGAGAGAAAATAAACACATACTTAAACAAAAGAAAAATGATAAAACAAAAGAAAAATGATAGTCCCTTTTTTTGCCTCATTAGTCTCCCAGTACCAAACCACCATATCTAATTTTAAATGAATACTTCCTAGGAAATAAACCACAGGGTAGATTAAACAGTAGAGTACACTATCTTATGAATCATAGTGATTTGAATTCCACAATTTAATACTTTCTGAGAGAGAATGAACTAAAATCTAAAAGAAGTCTGAAGAAAGGGCATATTTGGAATCTCCAGGTAGAAGTGGTTAAGAAGCAAACAAACTTTGCTATCTCTGTTTTTCTTTTCTGAGAAGTGAGAAGCCCCTGAGGAGTACCATAGGAGTAATTCTGTCTGTGATGGTTTACAATCATCCAGAAGTGTAAGGTTTTACAATAAAAGATGACTCCCTTGCCTTCATTGATGAATGGCTATAATTTTCCATTGGACATCCTGAATTGGCTACCCTGCCAGACAGGGAAAAATTTTCTCTAATTTTGAATTGAAGGTATAATTCTAAAATGTGGGACTTTACTGTGCAAAAATAACACATTTTCTTGGAATCCATGACATACAAGAGATTTAGAGAAAAATACCAGGATAGGCATTTCTAAAGGATTGGCATTAGATAAACAGGTATTTATTATAAAATAAATAATAATAATAAGATTAGGAAATAGTCTAAAACCACTAAAAATGACATTCAAAGTTCACATGAAAACAGTGAGTCAAAACATCTTCTCTTGAGTCCCTACTTTTGTCTAAAATTTATAATAAGAAATGTGGTAGGAAGAGGCATTTACCCACATACTCCTACAGAGACAAAAATCTCACATTTTATTGTTAAGTAACTATAACCTTTAACAGATACACTATTGAATGAATGTCAAAGTATAATCACATTAAGCCATAGAATGAATAATATTTTATACTTAGTACTTATAAATTGTCTTTTTAAAAATATATGTCCATTCTCTATTTCACAATCTCCTGAAATTAGTTATTTTTCTCTATTTGTAGGTAACCCAGTTAATTTTATCCACTGCCTTTTCTTGTGGGCAGTCAACAACTGATTTTTCTGTTTTCTTTAAATACTGTAGTATGAACATCAGTAACTGCGTGACTTAAGATACTTGTAGACCTACCATATCATCCAGCAATCCTACCCAAAGAATACAGAAAACACTATTTTTGAGTGACAAATGTGAGTCTCTGTTCACTGAAGTACTATTTATAATAACTAAGCTATAGAAACAACCTAAGTGCCCAATAACAGATGACTATATTAAGAAGATGTGGTATATGTACACGAGTGAATTCTAATCTACTACAAAAAAAATAAAAAGACATTCTTGCTACTGTGACAACACTAATGGAACTATCAGGGATTATGTTAAGTGAACTAAAATTATAAGAAGAAGAAAAAAAGTACCAGATGATTTCACTCATTTATATAATATGAAAAACAGAACCAAAAGAACAAGCACAAACCAATATAAACTCTTGAAATCTGACTATAGAACTGAGGGTGACAGAAGGGGAGGACAGAAAGAAATAAGGAGGAAGGTGTCTCCATGCTCTATTGTGAAGGATATTGGTGCTTTGGTTGTGGGTGTGATATGATAACATACAATAGTTGAAGTGGAACCTATATGCCTAAAACGTGTGTTAAAAATCAGCATTATTTGTGTGTGGTAGCATACCTCCTAATAAGTGAGACTTATACCTCTGGATCATATATTGTGTAGCAAACTAATATTACTTCAATTAAAAAGAAAAAAATCCACCCACTCCTGAGGGAACTTGGGGGTAGGAATCGTTCCTTTCTGAGCATTGATAGTTGTCCACAAATGAAATTATACCAAACATCATCTCTGATCACAGTGGCATCAAATTAGAAATCAACCATAAAAAGAAAATTAAAAAAAACTCTAATATGAAGAAAATGAAAAGCATACTATTAAGTGATGATTGGGTTGACGAGAAATTCAAAGAAGAAATTTAAAAACATACCTCAAGACAAGACGTAGTGAGAACACAACCTTCCAGACTTTATGGGACACAGTAAAAGCATTACTAAGTGGGATGTACATAGCAATGCAGGCCCACATCAAGAATTGTATCCTTTGGCCTCGTTGGTGGCACAGGGGTTAAAGTCTCCATGCTATCAAGCTATCACCAGCCAGTGAGGCATGAGTTTGATCCCCAGCCAGAGAGGTAACCCACATAGCACTGCAGACCTCTCCTGTATCACCTACTCCTTCCCTCAGCAGTGTATTACAGTAGATCTGCCTTTCTACTCTTTACTCTGTTTCTGGTGAATCCTAAAACCCCTGTACCTCTGCCTACATCCCAATTCTTCTTTACATAAATAAATAAAAATAAAAATTAAAGGATTGCATCCACATCACTCTATCAAATTGGGTCAAGAGATACCTGGAGGTAGTGGTCTGAAGTTAAAGTCTACCCTGCAAACATTTGAACTAAATTCCTATATAGACAGCAAACCTAGGATGGGGTGTGGAAGTAAATTTCATTCTTTACCAAACATTTGTTACAAAATTCTCACATAAAAATACCTGGCCTACCAAGGGACTCAAATGACCTAATCTGAGTAAACCATCTATTTCATCCTGGTTTCTATCAGAAATATGGACTATGATGCAGGGACAATAAAATTTTAATAGCCTGAATCAACTTAATTAGATTCTATTCTATTTTTGAGCTCTGTCACACCACAATTATACAACTATGATGGTATTTTGAATTTGCAGTATCTTGAATTTGCTATTTCTCCTCTTAGAAAGAGAAGGAACATTTTTTTTTATTTTATTTATTAATTAATCTATCTTACAACATTTGCTTGCTTTTCTTGGTGTAGTCCCCTTAGGATTTCCATCACCAATTAATTCTTGCACATGTCTATAATTCCATTCTTATGCAAAAATTTTAAAAGCTTTGGCCTTTTTTTTCCCTCTTCTAACTGTATATATACTTTCCTGCTATATTCCTGCTCCTTAAAAGCCCAATTATTTCACATTTTAAGCATATCATACTATATACGTGTGTATAAATATATATATTTGGCATAAATAATACATAGTGTTTGTGTTTGGTATTATATAGTATATATCAGGTAATTAGATAAATCACACTTCATATATATTTACATATACATTAAAATAGTATTTATGAAAGTCTAAACTAATCCATCGCCAATGTTTTATGGTAATTTCTTTTTCTAATAACAAGGCAAACATTATCTTTGCTTTCCCCAAATTTTATAACTACTTAGGAAATCTATGTTGTTTTGAGTAGACTCCTCCCTATTTTAGATAGTGTCATAGGTAAAAACATCAGAAAGGAAACACTAGAACAGAATAATTCATAGCAGAAAAAAATCAAATCATGTGAAGTTTTTCTGTTAAAATATAAAATTAAGGGCAAAGATAATTGGAAATACTCAATGTAGTGAGTAGAGTAGGGATCCATCTGGTATCTTCTATATTAAAATTAATCTTCGATGCTGGTCAAAGGTGTTTGTTTTGGAACAAATTAAAAATGAGTAAGAGCAAAAGTAAGCACATTGGAGAAGTGCCAAAGTTATAATAATTATGCACTTACTATATTTTGAAGCCCCTGAGATTTTTTATATGATTATCCATTTACTACATTAGACAACCTGATATCTTTATGTTAAGCCCAAACAGTGCCGTAATACTCTCTACCAAAAAAAATAAATAAATAAATAAAGTAGTTGAAGTAAGAAGAAAGAAACTTCAAAGACATTTGAAAAATATTAACTTTCTTTTCACTTTATCAACTTTACCAGCAAGAATTAAAAAGTAAAAAATATATAACTCTAATTAAAGGAAGAGTAGCATCATTTCTAAAGCATCTCAAATACAAGAAACATAATAGTAGGATGACCTAGAAGTAGTTGAAAACTTCATATTAACATCAGTGAAGTTTTATACTAAAGTTCCTGAGACTGATAGGTACTCAGTAAATTATATGCTTGGGGAAGAAGACAATTTTTCTTTCCTTATTAAACTGGGTATTACCCAAGGGAGGAATACGGTCTCCTGAGAGATTGAACATAAAAGTAAATAAACATATATCTTTCACAATCAAGTGAATATATTATGCACCTAGAATCAGAAAATGTTTTGAGATTATACTTTTCCTGTTGCCTTGGATTTATATAGGCATTATTTGCAGTAAATTTGAACAAAATGAATAACTTCTTTTTAATGGTAAAATTTTATTACCTCTTGAAAGTGTAATACAATGCTTGGGGCTTAGTCTTTATAGCCAGCATAGTGTAAAAATATACTATTTTTTCTGGAAAATATAAGTCATACAACATTATGCAAGTTTGGGAAATTAAAATCATTATATATAAATTATATATGAAGATTAATAAATATCAAAGGATTATGAGGGAAATGCATAAACGTGAATCCCTTTTTCCCTTATCCTGCTGGAGACAAAAAAACTATAGTAGGTCATAGGTGGGAACAGGAAGAAACCCATAACAGTGCTGTAATTATGACTCTTTAGTTGATAGATTTTGATATGGAGGACAAATACATATAAGAGATAGAAGCCAGAGGAGGAAAACAAATCATCACTAACATGCATAAAGATATAAAGTGCAGCTAGGTGAGTAAAACATTAATGCAACCATTAGTTGTAGAATTTGGAAGAACTACTTAGATGATTTTATTTAATGTCCATGAATTGGGCTGTGCTGCCATGAAAAATTGTTTCCTAGTCCTATATTGTTTCTGCCTATTCTGGCGATATTGAAAGTAATGGTAGTTTATGCTAAGAAGATTTTATGGGGGGAGGAGGGTAGGAAGAAAGACCCCTACAAATGTCAACCAGAGACCAGAGCTTACCAAATTAAATTCTATAAAACTTGGAAACAGAGCTATACTCTTCTGCTTACTACTCTCCTCTCTGTGAAGATTCAAACGTAGATCTACCTGAAAACCTTAAATGATCACATTAGGCATAGACAAAAATGAATACAAACCATTTTTGAAGAGAGACTAAGAAATATAGATCAGAGATTGTGTTTTGCTTATGAGTGAGAAATATATACTCTACAGCCTAATGTATAAGTTTAACTTGCTCCTCCTTATTTACTTACTTATGACCTTTATAAAATGTATAACACATCTTAAATTATTTTCATCTATAAAATAGTAATTACTAGAGTACAGTAAGATGGTTGTACTGTGAAGATGCTGAGCTTGCCGTCACTGTATATTTAAATGAAATCACAAACAATTCAAAACCTCTGAAAGATAAACAGGTGATTATTGATACACTAAAAACTACAGCATGTCAGAAAGGAGTAGGAAAATTAATTATAATTTTGCTGTACTTAGAGTAATACTAGTCAGTACAATTCTTGAGAGGGAAGAGAAGCTGCTACAGAGAACTTTCTGCTATTGTTAACTCCAACGCATACGTCCACATCCAAGACTTTACATACTGGGGACCAAGTATGAACCAAAAATGGAGAAGTGAGTACACATAGTTGACATTCGGTTATATTTTGAAAATAACCTCAACAAAGTATACTAATGAAATGAATTTAAGTTAATAAAAATGATATCCCTGAAGTAGTGAAAATAAAGTAAATAAAGCAAATGCATGACAGAAATAACAAATATTTTATATATTTTACTAAATATGTAAAAATGTATGATCATATTAAGATGATAATGAAATTGAACTGTAGCATGTTAAAGTATGGATTAGTAAAATATTTTTGAAGATTTGTAGGTAAACAACCAAGGCACAACATTAACAGCTCCATCAAAATATCTTGATGATGGTGAAGTGGAAAATTAAAATATACTGGGAAGACATATAGCCATATTTAAAATGCTATCTATGAATAAGAACTATAGTTTGTAAATGACAAAGACAGAAATATCAATCACTGATTCTTTTCAAGAAGTTTGTGCTGAGTCCACTTTAAACTTCTCATGTTCATAAAAATTCAGGAACTCCTTAAACTCTTTCAGAGGTACTTTGCCTGAAAACTTCCAAGTAGCCTCACTGAGACATTCTCAGAACTCTGAATAAATAAAAAACTGAAGAGAGATAAGCATGCATGTGAGCATTTTTGGAATGTTAGCATCAAGTACTGAAACTCCTAGAAACATCTTTAGGGTGTCCATACTGTAGGGTCTCTGAATTTCAACCTTCTTTTGGTGCAGACATATGAACAAACATGAGGCTCTAGTTTCTGTCCTTTACGTTTTTTTCTTGATCGCAGAATCTTTGACTGCATTTTCTTTGTTTAGTCTTTCCAGTATCCCAAGAAACATTCTTTTTTTAAAAAAAATCATTGTTCACTTGTTTTTACTAGCACTTTTAGGTTTCCATTCTAATAGACATGATTTTTTTAATTAAAGTAGAATAGATTTTAATTTTTCTACCTAGTATAGAAGATGAGTATAATTGGCAACAGAAAACAATTTCTAGCAAAACTAGAAATGAATAAAGGTAAAGTTTAATTTTGTACACTTTTTAGAAACCTTTATCTTCCCTTCTTTTCTCCTCTAACCTCTGGGGAGCCCATCATCTCATTTTATCCACAGTGAAAATTTTCCCTGCACTGTTCTCAGAGGGGATTACCTCAAAATTGCACAATTGTCACATCAAATGATCCAATTCCCTGAGGGTCCAAGTTTCAGCTATCTGCCCCTGGAAATAATCACAGAAGTCATACTGAGGCCGTGGCTGATACCACTGAATATTACATAATTTCAGTTTGTGATAGCTATGACAATAAATGTGTACAGACTCAGCTTTCTGACAAGTAAATAGGTCATATTTAGATAACAAAATAAAAACATAAAAATTGTATATAATATTTTATGTGGTAAAAAAGACCCCAAAAAATCACCAGCTGCACTATTAATATTTAGAATCATTCCTACTTGAAAGTTTTGTTATTGTTAAAACTATGCTTGCATTCACCTCCTTGTTTGTTTTTCAAAAATATCATATTCTACATAATATATAGTTTTAATTTCGCTTAATAAAAAGTAAATAAGTGGCATCATTTTCATAAAAGAAATTGTAATAAATTTCTTCTTAAAATGTATGTTTATTAACAATTCATATTTCCTTTCATTATTTCATTTCAGGAATTTTTAATATGGTGAACAACCTATATCCAATAAATTGTGTGTTATCTAATGTAACAATATATTTTATGGAGACATAAGCATGCAAAGAGTGAAGAATATGTGATATAGTCAAAATATTTATGATAAGAACAGCTAGGTTGCTGCATTTGATTACATAATTCACTCTCTAGAGTTAATCATGATTTTTGTGATGATCTTTGAATTTACTTTTAAAAACCTCCTAAATAATCCAAAAATAGTTTAGCTTTTCACAATTTAAAGTTTTTACAAGTAAATATCAAACTATGTTTTCTTTTACAGTTTGTTTTTTATTTTCAATATTGCTTGTTATCTAATTTAATGTTTAAATTGTATTTGTTAGATTTACTTGTGAATTCATATCTTATTGTAGGAATTGGCTGCAATTTATGTGCTCACTTGCATTATCTTGGTTAAGAACACCAAGGTCAACAGAAAACCTAGGTTAGGATGTGAAAATAGTAAAGAACAGCTAAGGATGCAGAGAATAAAGAACATTCCCTGGAGCACCTACCATACTTTGTCCTTCAGAGTGTTAAGCTGTGATTGTGAGCAACCATGAGAAACAGGGGTAAATGGCATGTATTATTGGTCTAGGGAATGGGTTGATCTATTTCTCTGTTTCAGTTACTGCCTCTCTCCCCTTAATCCCTCCCAGCCTTGACCACTGCTTCATTCTAGCCAGTAACTAAAATAACCACTACTTGTGGACATCAGCATCATAGACTGGAGTAGTTTTATGATCAGTGCTGAACAGTCCAGTCTATTGACCTTGAAAATAGATGTTTGGCATTAATTAGCATATATAGTTTATAGTTAAATTAAGATTATTGAGCATTTTGACTGCACCTAAGTTTTTCTTGCCCTATAATTGCATCAGCTACAATCTGATTGACTGCACTTAGTGTTATGTAAATACTGTGTAACTGTTATAAAAACTGATTAACACAATAAGCAAGGTATATGATTTTTCAACAATATATTCCAGAGCTTTTTGTACCTTCCAAAACCCATTTATTGCAGGTTTCTGAAACTTTGAGGTAACCAGTTTTAAAAGAATAAAAGTATTTGTCAGCAAGTAATTTCTGGGTGAAAACAAATTTTAATTTCAATGAACATATTTATTTATATTCATATATTAGATCATAAGATTGGACATGTTTTGACTTTTATATATGTATTTTTATTTTTTTTACTGTCATAACTTTGGTTGAGTACTGTGTAAGATTCAGAGGTGCCACTCACACTTCTTCATATGTGTGTTTTCATATCACATCCACCACAAAGGCAACCATAATTCTTCACTGTAGTCTGTTGGGTCTCCTTCCCCCTCCTCAATTCTTCATCCCCATACATCCACTCAGGTATTCACAGTTCTCATATTTCCAGGGTTTGTTCTGGTTTATTTTTGTCTATTCCTAGAAAAGATATGGCATGTTTTGTAAGTTTCTTTTGACACATAATAGAGTACATGGCAGTTGATCTATGTGTTCTCTGTAGCACAAACCAATATAGAATTAGAGATTCTACAAGAGATTCATTGGCTAATATCCAACAAAGAATAAAGTAGAGAAGGAACTTTTATACTATGATGTAGATCTGGCCAAAACTGTAGAAAGATTGAACAAGAAGAGTCTCAGATGAGTGAACACTTTCACATTAATGATGAGTCTCAGTATCAAAGGTCCTGAAAGTCAAAGGTTGAGAGGATTCTCATGTTTTGCAGGCATGACCTGACAGTGGTACTCTGTCATGCTTAGTCTTTGACTGACAGCATCCTGGTGTGATTGTGGTCTTGGTGAGAACATCGTGTGGTTTCATGAAGTCTCTTGATGGAGATGAAGAAGCACATTCCCATTGCTGACATAGTTCACCATTCATTCCACATAGATTAATTTCTCCCAGGCATTAGGAAACAACTCCTTCATGGTTCTCTTGCTTGTCTTTCTGAGAAAAAAATAGAAGAAAATGTAGTAGGATTACCTGCAATCCCTGCTGCTATGGTTGGCAGTGAATAGGAAAAATGTTCATGCTCTCTATTCTTCACTTCCTTTTTCAGTACCTTTTATTTGTATTTCTCATCTCATAAGGTCTCAATGATTTATTCAACAGTATGACACAAACATCCATTCCTGAGTGAACTAAATCACTGGATAATGATAACACACTTTGCAAGTCAGAATGTCTGCATGTTCATTCACAAAACAGTATCAGGAGGTACTCTAGTAGACGGATAATTTTAACTATTTATTTTGTTTCCATTCTGTAAATGAAGTTATATTTCTCAAACTCATTAAGTTAAATTAACCTTGCTTAGAGAACAACTTTTCTTTTACCTGTTCATCTCTACAACAAAAAATATCTGAAAAGTAAGGGCAGTGATTGTAGACTGTAGAGCTATGATGACCTAGCTGTGTCCCTTTTGGGGTGCTTATGTTACTGGAACAAATAACAGTCAACTAATCTGATGAAATATTGTTATATTATTTTCTTGATGAAGGTAGTACATCAGATCTGAAAATAGCTGAGGTTCGGAAATGCAGGGACAGATTTTAAATTTATGTTATTATATCCCTCATTCTCCAGTAACTCTAGTCTTCCTTTTTATGTTTTACAGATGTTAGTAAATAGTATGTTTGTTTGCTTATTTGTTTGCCTCTAGGAACCTTAAGAGATACTAATAGCTCCTTTTAAGTCAAACACCATAGTTAATCTTTATGTCATGAGAGTAATGGTAACTGTGGGCCCTTATGTTTGGCAGTAAAATGACACCACATGCACATATATTTTTAGGGCCCCATCCTCCCAATTACGGCCAATGAAGTCAACTTAATATATATTATCAGTATCAGTTTACAAAAGAACTGCCACAGGAATTCTAAGTGATTCATTGCCCTCTTATCAGCATATGCTGTGTCTTTAAATAAGTCATTCATGCCAACATTTGTTCAAGTTTCCCTAGTTATGATTGGATGATTTTCCTATAGCCTTTCCTAATGCATCATGTAAATTTCTCTCTGGTTTGCTATGGTCATGTTTAGACTCATGTCTATTTCTCCCACTCAAATAGAAAGGAGACACAGTGTCATGTGATTTTTTTTATCTTGGTCCACAAATATAGTGCCAGTACATAATGGTACTTAATAAATCACCCCAGATCAAAGGGGCCTTCCATGATAAACAAATCTCAAACAATTTCACAATGAGATTTCCTTGCAGTGCAAAAAAATGTAAAATTAAAAATACTGATTCCTTCAGAATTTTTGCTGAGAGTCAAGGGCTATCCAGATGAAAAATATATATCTACAACTATCTATGTTGATATAAAATGCATTATGTATGTATGTTTTATCTTGTTGAAAAGAACCAATGCCCCGTAAGAAAATTAAGTCAACTCTTGTAATCTTCTGGGACACTGCTTTTCTAAGTCACTGTAGTAAAGATTCAGAAATGAAAATATTTTGAGAATTTGCAACAAGTACTAATACAAAAGTAAAATATACTAAGTTATGGTGGATATCATTACAAATAAAATAATTCAAATTTTAAATCCTTTCACTGAATTTAAGTATTTAATGATTAGACTTTTTGGAGGAAATGAGATATTATTGTTGTCTCCAAAGGGATCTTTCCATCAGTGCTCCTGAACTAATATCAATATTTAAATGCTTTAAGTCATCTTTGAACAACAGTCATTTATCTTTTATTTAAATTTTGTTTTTATATTGTAGCATTTTAATTTTAAATTTTATATATATTTTACATCATTCTTCATTTTTGTACAATGTCTGCTTTCTCCTTTCAAGTATAGCCCCCATGAAATTCCCACCACCAATTCACCCATGTTCCATCACTATAGCCCTTTGTGCTCTTCTCACCCATTCTGATCCTTCCCTTATCAAGAATAAGATTTTAGTACTTTTAAGAAACCAGAATAACTATTTATAGTAAAAGAATATAGCCAACTGAATTTGACATAGTGTAATACTTTTTTTCATGTGGTCTTTAAAATATAAATCAGAATGTGATTGAACTAAATGACTTTTTTAGTTGCTTCCAGTTTTGTGATTCTTTGATATGACAGTATGTCTTTCATTCATCAATGTGCTGGAGGGATATTACCTTAGAGGTCTAGTCATTCATGTATGTAATCCTGAGTCTGGGAGGTCAATGGTCATAAAAGAACCTCTATCTTGTCTGGCACATTTCTGAATATTTGGCAGGATTTATTCAGAATAGGTCCAACATGGGAATAGCAGAAGTATTGCTGGCAGAAACATAGAGAGATGCTTGCCTTCTCTGTTTTTGGCTCTAGCTGGTGCTATTTTGCCATCATTTTATGAAAACATGAACACAAAGCTTAGCCATGCTGTTTTAAATGGAGAAAACAAGCAAAGCTAAAAATAGGCTATCATTTCATTGAGCTTCACTCACACAGTCTACTGCATTTGTTTTTGATTGGCAGACTACCCCAAAGTAAATGGTGAAGTTTTCCAGGCTTATCATTATCACACAGACTATGGTATTTTATTCAATTCTCTGTACTATGGCCTTGTAGTAGCATGGTGAATCTTTATCAACTGTGACTATGAAGGCTTTCTTCATAACTAGGTAAAGAGAGAGAAATTTCTATTTTTTAAAAAATGTAATAAATAATATTGTTGGATTTGTCTTCTTTTAACTAATATAGTTCTGATAGTACATAAAATAGAAATGATTTTTCACAAAAACATCCCTTAGGATGTAGGTGCTTAAGGAGCATTATTAAATGAAATCTAAGAAAAATCAACTCTTGATAGATTTTCAGTAATATAATCACCATTTCTTATTCCTAAAAATATTGATTGAATAGTAATTCATCATGTTTCTAGTAACATCTTTTCAAAGTGATTCTGCTAGCTTCATGAAATAAAATTTGTAAATTTACAAGCAATATTTCATGTTTCATGTAATATATTTCAATGCTTTTGTTAGTTATATTCTTATACAGGAAGCACAATAAGGGGAAATTAAAAATATATCAAAATGAGTATGCTATAAATATAAGGTTTTAAAACCTATTTTTGATCCAAAATGTTTCTAAAATTATTAACCAAATTAAAATTTTTCTACCAGTACAGTGATAGATAAAATGTTTGCCTTGCTATCTCCAGTTCCAATTCCTACAATCTTGAAGTAAACAATACAGAATATTTCATGTGTAGCCTCACAAACATTTTTCTTTGTTCTTGAAAGTATTATTTAAGCAGCATTTTACTTTTTATACAATATATATGATATTGGCTAATTCTGTATCATTAAGACAACATTAATTATGTTCATGTTTTAAGACTTGTTTCTTTCTAGGATTGTCTCTATTTAATTTTTATATCATTCCAAAATATTTTGCCAAAAGTATAGAATTCTTAATAATGAAGAACATTTTTTGCAACTTTCTGAATTGTGCAAAATTCCTAGTGAAGGAATTATTAAGAATTTTATTCCAAATTTTTCAAAATAACAAATGCCCCTTTCTTTCAAAATTTTAATAATGTGTACAATTGTCATTTTTTTTATTTTTCCCCAGTTCTTTAGAGTTGAAATGCTATCTCATTAATATTTTAATTAGGTTGTCTCTTCAATTATTCGTTTAATGGACATTTTGCCTGTTCAAAAGTTCTACTTGGCTACCTAATACTAAATCTCAATATTAAATGTCCAAAACTGAATTACTAATGTCTATCCCAACCCAAAAGTGCTGATCATGCAGGCTTCTCACTCTCATTTAGTACCAGCTCTATCTCTTATGTCCTCTTCACTAGGACCCAAAACTTGGTAATAATCCTTTATACTTCATACACATCACTTTAGTAAATGTTGTTAACATTATATTTAAAATAAAGCCAAAATGTGTTCAAACTCTTCCTACCTTTGCACTGCAACCAACTGATTCCCAGTCAACATTTTCCTGTCTGGAATGTGACTATTGTTTGTTAACTAGCTCCTTCAGTCCTACCTTTATATATGTTCACACAAGTGAAATAATGTCATTCGTTAATAAATTGTTTCACATTCTATATTTAGAAAAAGTGAATCTTTATGCACTCCTGTAAGAACCGGTTGCTTTTCATTCTCTCACCTCGTTTTCTAGTGTTCATACTTCCAATTCAGTGAGACCTTCTGGTTTCCTGGCTTATCATGCATTATAGGATATATCAGCCCTACCTGAGGATCTTTTCTCCCTGGTTTGCCCAGCACTCTGTTTTAAAATGCCCTTTCCTCAGTTATCTACATAGTGTGTTCATTCATTATATTGCTCTTCGTTATTATTGTCTTTTCTTTTTTTTTATTATTTTTTTTATTTTTTATTTTTTTTAATTTTTTTTATTTTTTTATTTTATTTTTTTCTTTTATTAAAATATTTTAAAATTTACATATACTTGCTATTAATTGTAATCCCCATGTATTGTCTTTTCTTAAAGAGTACCTTCAAAATGAGACCTTAATCTTTTATCTTGTATTATAAAATACCCATTAATCATTCTCTGTCCTGCTTTATTTTCCTCCATAGTACTTACGATATATCTTACTTACCAACTGATTAACTTAGTTTTTTGTCTTTCACCCAAACATTTCTTCTTGTCTTGCATCACATTGCAGCTAGGATTCAACTGAATCTTCAGTTATCCTGTAGTGGCAAATTTACCCAAATTTCTCTTAACCTTTCTCTCCCGATAATAATGCTAATAATTGCATGCTAAGTAATAATTTATCAGATATGTTTATTTTATGTAAGTTTATTATTAAGATTAATGACTACTGATCCTATATTGTTTTTATTGACAATCTGTATTTCAAATTATTTTTTAAAATCTTTAATTTGTTTGTCTTTTATTTTCCTGAAGCTTCACTTCAAAGTTTGTGTGAATTTCTTTTGATGTGTGTTACCCAGTGGTTGATTCTTTTTCTAGATCTGACTATTCGTGTCTTTCAAAAACTCTAATGACTTTTTATTGAACATATGACTTCTATGCTACTTCTTTTACATTTCCATAATATGTTTTAGATGTATGGTAGAAAAGTCTATCTGATATGCCTTTGTAATAAAGTTAGTAATTTACTTCTAAAATAGAAGTAAAATAGAATGGCACAACAGATGATAAGGATATAACTATAACATTTTCACAAATACATACCTCTCTTCTAAATTGTAGATCATTATAAAGAACATTACCATAATATAAATACCCCATTAATGCCCCTAATAGTCATATTCCTGGCAAAGAACCTGTATAATGACTTTTAACACTGCAGTTTTTCAACTCATTCTACTTTTTAACTGACTTACTTGTTTTTAGTTGTTCAAGATATTTTAGAGCTGAAAACCAGTTTCCCCAAGTCAGATGTATAATATGTAAATATTTTCTCTCTTTCAGTAAGGTATCTTTTCATTCTAATTGTAACAACTTTCACTCAGCAGAAGTTTGCTACTTTGATATAGTCTCATGTGTTTATATTCATATTATTTCTTTTGCTACTCTAGGTGTATTCACAAAGACATCAGTGAATCCTATGTCTTAGAATGGTTTGCCTATGTTTTCATCAATGTAATTTATCATTCCAGGTCTAAAATCTATATCCTTAATCCATTTTGAGTTAATTTTTATGCAAGGTTTAAGATAGTGATCTAAATTCATTCTTGCACTTGTGTTTGACCAGTTCTCCCAGCACCATTTGTTGAATGATTTTCCATTCTCCAATATGTGCTTTAGCAAAGTTGCCATAAATTAATTGTATGTACATGTTTGGGTTTATTTCTGAGCTCTCAATTTTACTTCATTTTATTTTTTGGCCTGTTGTCTGTTTTTGTTCCAGCACCATACTATCTTTGTTATCATAGCTTTTGTTATAGTTGGAAATTTGGAAATGTGATAGCACCACTCTTCTTTTTTTTGGATTGTTTTGACATTTTATTGACTTTCTATATCACTTTGGGTATGATGGCTACTGTAACAATTTCAATTTACACAATCCTTGAGCAGGGGATATATTTCCACTTTGTGTCATCTGTTTCTTTTAACAGTACCTTGTAGTTCTTACTGTTAATGTCTTTCATTTACCTTTTTACATTTACTCCAATATATTTAATTCCATTTGAGGCAATAGTAAAGAAAATTGTTTTCTGGATTTCCTCCTCTTCTAGTTCATTGTATATAGCAATGTAATGATTTAAGTACATGTTTCTGAATATTTTTTACTGGAGTACATAGTGTTTTGCATGTATATGATATCATCAGTAGGTAGTTATGGTTTTACGTCTTCCCAAATTTGACTCATTTTATTTCTTTATTTTGACTATTTTTTCTACCTAGGACTTCCATTATTATAATAAATAATAATTGTGAAAGTGGACTTCCTTGTCTTGTACTTGATCTTGAAAAGATTTCAGTTTTCACAATTGACTATATTTAACTCAATATTATCTTTTTTATGTTAATAAAATATATTAACTGTGGGTTTATCACAAAAGATCTTTATTATGTTTAGGTATATACCTACTATCCCTATTTTTTGAAGATTTTTATCATAAAGTCATGTTGAATTTTTCTGGATGTTTTCTCTTCATCTATTGATATGATATTTGTCTTATATTTTATTTCTGTTGTGAATTGCATTGATTTTTGGATGTTGACCCATCATCGAATCCCTAGAATAAATCCTATTTGATATAATGTATATATTTTAATATATTGTTGAATTTGTTTTACTAAAATTTTGCATATAGTCATCAAGAGTTTTGGTTTGTAATTTTAATTTTTGTGATTTTTTTAACTGTTTTTGACTTCAGAGTAATATTGGTTTTATAAAATGTGTTCAGAAGTCTTCCATTTACCTCATTTTGGGGAAATAATTTGAGGATAGGTAGTGGTTTTTCTTTGAATTTTTTGTATAATTCACTCATGAAACTGTTTGAGCCTGATTTTGTTTTTTGGTAAACTTTTTATTATTATTTAAATTTCCTTCCTTGCAATTGTTCAGGTTTCCTATGTCTTCCAGATTCAGTTTCACAAGTTTGTAGGTTTCTAAGACTTTGTTTTTTTTTCTAAGACTTTGTTTCTTTAGGTTAGTCAATTGACTGCTACACAAATGTCCAAACTAATCACTTATGACAGTATATACATGATGGCTGAAATAATATAAAGTGTATTCTTTGATCACAGTGGTTTCAAATTAGAAACCATCCAATACAATAAAGCAGGAAAAAAAAAATATATGGAGATTGAACAACACACTACTGAACAAATATCAAATTAATGAGAGAATTAAAAAGACATTTGAAAATAACCTTCAGATGAAAATGAAGAAGGCATGATCTATCAGATCCTATGGTACACAGCAAAATTACTACTAAGAGGGGAGGAGATGCCACTACAGGCCCACATCAAGAAAATAAGAAAGAGCTTAAATAAATCACCTCACCTTTCACTGTAAGGAACTAGAAAAAAACAAAAACAGGAAAGAATAAGATGATAAGAGCAGAAATAAATGTAATAAAAATTGAAAAGACAGTCCAAAAGATCATTGGAAATCCAAATTTGTCCTTTGAAAAAATTAAAAAGATGACAAAACTCCACCTATATTTACTAAAAGAGAGAGAAAACTGTAATAAATTGATCATAAATGAGCAAGAAAAAGTTCAAACAGATATTTCAGAAAGACAGAGGATCATAAGATATCATTGCAAACTTTAGATTGTATAAGCAAAGAAAGATAATAAATTGTGAAATGACATGTATAGCTTGATAATTTACTACTTTGGATCTAATAAAACAAATTGTTTCACATTTACCACTTATAAATAGTTAATTTGTTTAAGGGAATGCATATAAAACATGCAGGTATATATAGTATAGATAGGTCAGTCCAGATAAATATAAATGGAGGAAGGGTGAAGGAAGGATGGGTGGGTGAATGAATGGATAGATGAATGGATGGATGATCAATGGATACATGGATGAATATACAGATAAACATATTAATAAATAGGAAACTAAATATAGGAATGCAAAAATAAGTTATAGATAGCCAAATAGGTAAAGAACAAATATGTATGTATTAGTCTAACCTAGTAGTTTATATTCTGGGGTGTTTACGTAATTCAATTTAAACCAAAATGTTTTTCCAATTCCTTTGTCATGTCTATAGAAGAATCACCTTATGTATTTATTCTTAAGCACAGAGGAGTTTCATTTGCAACTGATAATCTACAAGAGAAATGAAAATGTGATTAAGCTAACCATGTACAACACTTCTGTTTTTATCTTTCAACACATTACCTTTCCTGCAAAAAAGAATTTTTTAAATGATGCCATTACTTTAATAGCTTCCATTTGCATTCTGAATTTTCATTGTGCCAGTTATCCGATTCCACTTATATGATGAAATTTGTGAGCCTCATGGCTATTTTAATGTGATGCCTTTTATAATGTAATTGAGAGAAGTCTCCAATGAATAAAATAAATGGTTTCAGAGGGTTCTTAAGCCCTCCACAGACATCAGCTAAAATGTTAAGAGTGCCTCCAAATCCCACTGGTGCTATATTTTCTAACCATGAAAGAAATGTCATTATTGTAAATTCTCAGCTTTTGTCTGAAAATCTTGTACTAGGTCCCTTGAGCATCAGTTCAGTTAATTAATTCAAACAATTTCCTCTCTAATCTCTAAAACATTTTCATATTTAAGACAATAAATGAGGTACTTAAGGGGTTTACTCATTGTTGGTCATTAATATTCTAGGGAATTAGAAAAATTACCCCTAATCTTCACTGACATGAATAATGTCTTTTTTTTTTTTTTATTCCAATGGTTCTGACCTGGACAAGGTTAAAAGCATGGTTTCTAGCAACTGTATGTAAGAAAATCTTATTTTCCACTTGCTTTGGTTTTAGCACACGTAGTCAAATACTCCCTTTATTTTGTAATAAATTTGATATATAGTTTGAAAGCTTATGCCAAGTTAAAGATTAAATTAGCTAATAATAACTTTGAAATTAGTGATTAGTTAGAAGAATAATAATTGTCTTTCCTTGAACCAGTATATAAGGTTAATGCAGTTGAAAATGTGATGGCTCAAGTAACTTTGACACTAATTGGTGCTTATGTTACATGTTAAGATAAGTAGTCAGCATGAATAAAATCTCATGAGGTTTGCAGAAAGACGAAGCTATTTGCTGGCAAACCTACTTTTCTCCATTTGAACAATTGGTGAAATTTCATAAATGGTTGATATGTAACCTTTGTGATGATAAAATTTCATATCATTTCTTGCCATTAACTCTGATTCTTAAATTGAAGCAAAGTATAGAAAACAACTTTTCTGTAAAGTTAAATCATCCATCTATTTGTCAATAACATTGATGTAATTGTTCAATTTCCTAAATTGACAATCTCTTGGCTAAGGGAGTAGAGGTGGTAGTATTACATGGAAAGAGAAGCATGCTGATAATTGTTCATAATTATTTAGGCTCATGTAACTCTCATACCAACCATCTTCTAAATTATTTTGCAACCATTATGAATTTAATCTTCCTATTATAAACATAAAATCACACAGACACAGACACAAATTTCATATGTGTGATCTTAAAACACTGAAAAAGAATTTAGATCTCCTGGGGTAATATAGCAAAATTATCCACAACAAATTGTCCATTAGATAACTGAGGCAGAAAGGATACAATTCCCATAAGTTCTAGTGCAGAGGCATATCTATTATGAGATCAATCATGTCTGTCACTATCAATTGAAAAGTGTTAGTTTATACAAAAGTATCCTGTTATATTTTTCTCAATTGTAATCTTTAAAGGCTTAGTAAATTGTAGATTGAAATCAATATTTTTCTCATCAAACTAAAAATTTAGCATCTAGACTATACCATTTATTTCTTTATTTGAAGCATTTACTCACCTGGATATTGTCATTATAATAATATTTTTATAGTTAAAAGCACATATGGGAAAAACAGTGATATAGATAGCTGCTATAAATATATTGCTGCTAATTTGATATTTGGTTTTTTTTTACAATATTACACTATGTCACAACTTTTTTTTTAAGTTTTTTTATTAGGCTTATTTAATTATATTTGACATCATTTGTAGTCCCCAGGGAGTTCCCACCACCATTTCACCAGTGCACTATCACCTCAGTACCTTGTGTGCTTTATGCCCTCATCCCCATCTTTGCCCTCCCCTTCCTCACCACCCCCACCATGATCCCTTTGGTTTATCTTTTACCTTTAGATCTTGTTGAGTTTTTTGTTTGTTTGTTTGTTTGGTTTTGGTTGTAATTGCCCATTTCCTTGAGCTTTCTCTTTTATTTTTTTTTTGTTTTCTTCTTTTTTATTCTTTGTTGTAGTATTGTTCTTTCACATTCCTCCTAAAAGTGAAGCCATCCAATATTTTTCTCTTGCTGTCTGACTTGTTTCTATGAATACAATTCCTTCTAGAACAATCCATGTTTCTATAAATGGCCCTAGTTTATCATTTTTGATTGCTGAATAATATTCCATTGTGTATATGTACCACATCTTCTTGATCCAGTCATCTACTTTTGGGCATTTGGGTTATTTCCAGATCTTACCAACTATAAATAGTGCTGCAATAAATGTCGGGGTACAGGTACTCTTTTGGGTTGGTGTTTTTGTGTCCTTTGGGTAGATCCCTAGGAGTGGGATTGCTGAGTCATATGGTAGTTCTATTTTTAGTAGACTGAGGAACCTCCATACAGCCTTTCATAGTGGTTGGATTAACTTGCATTCCCACCAGCAGTGTACTAGGGTTCCTTTTTCTCTACATCCTCACCAGCAAAAAATTGAATTATTTTAAAAAATAAATCATATTTTATAGGATCCATTCTCACAAGAATAAGGTGCTATCTCATTGTGGTTTTGCTTTGTATTTCCCTGATGATCAGTGATGGTGAACATTTTTTTCCATTAGCCTATTTGTTCATTTGTATGTCTTCTTTGGATAAGTGTCTATTTAGCGCTGCATTTTTTTTTTTTTTCTGGTTACTCTCTTACCTGAGAAGATATTTAAAGATGAACACTTCCCAAATGTTTTTCAAGTAGTTATAGACAAAAGAATCTGCATTTAGATGGATGTGGACTAAAGGCACAGATCATGAAAACTTACAAGGTTTTGTGGAGACTTAGTGAAGACTATGTCTTAATAGTAACGTGTTTATTTCCAGTTGTGTTACCCAATTTGAACAATATATAATTTTCATCTTATTTGTGCTTATTCCTCCTCTCTTCATGATTCAATATGAAAAGAAAGTAGAAACATGAAATTTCAAAGAGACATGTTTAAATAATGTAAGGAGAAAATAAAATAGATTAGTGCAAATTTGAGATGGACATGTATTCTAAATTTTTCTCAATAGTGAATATAATCAATTTATTTGAACATAGTCTAACATATTATTCTTCAATGATTAATAGCTAATTAAACTATCTTTTAAATATTCAGCTTACATAATTTAGTAATCTGCATTGCATAGCATTTGCATAAGTCACTGATTCATTTATTCCGACTAGTCCACTGATAGAATATTCCATTTATTCATTATCAAATCTATATTTAGATTGTTTCATGTTTTTGATATTGTAAAAAGTGTTTGCACAGATTTTTTTTGTTTTTCTTAAGAGGTATTGCAATTTTATTTTTACTAGCAAATACACTTTTACAGTGAAGTGTAAGGAGTTACAGAGTAGTCCTATAATGTGTTAATACTTGTTATGAATCTATTCTAATTAAAAACAGTACAGTAAAACATAATTTTTAAGGACAATCTAAGGAAAAACATACTAAAGGAAATTAGAATATGAGTTAAAATTGTAAATAGATTTTCATGACTCAATTGAAAACATTACTATCAATTTATACAAAAATGAACTATACGATTTAGTAAGACAAACACAAACAATTTATTCGTGCCATGGACACACGACTAAGCATTTCCCAAAAGAAACACATATAAAACAATACTAAACATCATTGTGATTTATGAAAAGTAAATCAAGATCTCAAAATTACACAAAGAAAAAATTTGGTAGTCATTAAATCACTTATTTTTGCAGGTGCTATTCTTGTATTTCATCAATTTGTAGAAGCCCAGTATATATTAGTGATGCTACATTTTGCCTGCTGTATGGATGTTAAACATATTATTTCAGTGTATTGTCTTTTTTCCCTTTTTACTGTTTTGTATACTTTATATTTTGGAGGAGTACTGATAGAATTTTTATACTCATTGTAGCCAATGTGTCCGTGTCTATGGATTTTGTTTTTGTTTTTGTTTTGTTTTGGCTATACAATGTTGTACAAGTTATATCTGAATAAGTACAAAAAGGAAAATAACCTCAAAACTACCATGAAAGTATCTTACTAAATTTTGAAATTATATTTAATAAAATCCAGCAAATAAAATTTTAGAATGACAACTTTCCCCAATTTTTACACTGACTTTATGTTCCAGGTAAGTGAAAACATATGCATAGCAGTAGATGAAGTCATTTTCTCATTGAATTTTTAGAGAACATAATATGACAGATGATGTAGTTACTTTGTGTAGGGAACTATTTTAATTATAGCTGTGTTTTGTCATCTGGGCTTTATTGTTCAAAAATACTGTGGTTCACTTTGATGGATCAGTTGGAAATTCTAAAAGCTCTCCATATATCATCTAAATGGATTCTCTTTGAGATAGAAATAAAATGTCCTCAAACTGTTATTATAGCATTATTGAAAAACGCATTGTCCTCGAGGATTTTTGAAAATTCCCAAGAGTCTTATGTTCTTGCAATCATATAAGGCTCATAAATCCTGCTTTTGCTAAATTAGTTTAATTTAGTAATCATATGCCATTACATTTGAACTGTTCTTATTCTCCAGCACACTTGACCAGATATAAAACTTTGCCCTTAAATTTAATATTTATGCAGAAGTACATGCACATAAACACAGACACACATCACAATCAATGTTTAAGTCCATTGTATCACAGTGTGCGGCAGTGAATGTCACCAGGCAAGAAAAGATGCAGAGGTTTACAATATAAAATTTTTAAAATACCATATTCTGATATTACCCAAGTTTTCAGTTAATTTCTTCTAACATTCCAACTCAAACAATATGCAAAAAGAAATTTGAACTTTCTTCATTCGTCAGATCCTTCCCAGTTTACACTGTAGTTCATCTCCTGCTTCATACTCTTATCTCCCTCATACTTACCTTACATGACAAGAAAAAATATCATTATAATAACCACATAAAACTGAAAATTATTCTAGTTTCATAATACTTACTGAGTTAATTCACAATTCTGGCTAGATCTAAAACTATACCTTCTCGTCAATGTACTTACAAGGTGAACATAAATAAGAAAAACATGGATTACTATCAACTTAACTTCATGATCATAAACTTCAATTGAGACTTTAAGTTATTGACAATGAGTCTGCATTAAATTTGGGCATTTGCATTTCAATATTCACAGTTGATTATTTGAAAGTTTATTCTCACTCAGTACACTTCAATTTGTCCTTTCTAATCATCAATTCAAACTGCTGGCATTGCTACTCATTTCACCCAGAGAATCTTTCAACGTGACATCTATCTATTTCTAAGTCACTTACTGAAAGAACTAAACAGACACTTCTCCAAATAGCCAGACATTCAGTCAGCAGGCACAAGAAAAAAAATGTTCATAATTATTATTATTATACAAATGCAAATCAAGACCACAATGAGATACTATCTCACACATGTGAAAAGGCCCATATTAAAAAGACCAGAAATAACAAGTGCTAGCAAGGATATCAAAAAAGGGGGAGCCCTCCTACACTGGTGGTGAAAATGCAATCTGGTTCAGCCCTTATGGAAAGCAGTATGGAGATTTCTCAAAACATTAAACATGGATCTGCAATTCATCCAGTAATTCTACTCCTAGGCTCCTACAAAAAAATTTCAAAAGCACTAATTCAAAGAAAGCTTTGACTCCCTTGTTTAATGAAGCACTGTTATTATAGCTAAGTTATGCAAACAGCCTAAATGCTCCGGGGTGAGTGGATCAAGAAGGTGTGGTACAATAGATTACTCCTCAGATATCAAAAAAGATAAAGTCATGCATGTGTAACAACATGGATGGATCTTGAAGGGATAATGCTAAGTAAAATAAGTCGGAGAAAGATAAATATCAGGTGGTGTCACTAATATGTGGACTATAAAGCAACTAAATTAATAGTCAGATAAAGACAAGCTGAAAAATTAACCCTTGAAAGCTGACTAGAGACCTGAAGCACCAAGTAGTGAGGAGGTGGGGGTGTGTAAGAACAAAGAGGAAGGAAGCACAATGGTCTATGGTGGTGGAATAGGGGTGAGTTGGTGGTAGGTGCACTATCATCTTAATACCTGATGTGGCATCCCAGTATTACCACAATTAAAAATAAACAAACAAATAAATATTTTTTTTCAGTCCCCTCATGTTTGCAGTGTTTCTGATGAAAAGCTTGCTGATATTATTATTGTTGTTCCTTACCTGTTACCTTTTTTCCCCCTTGATATTTATATTGGTCCTTATCATTAATTATCTATAGTTTCATAATGCATCTTGATCTGTGTTTGCCTGATAATATTTTCTTTGAAACTCTTCATGCTTCTTGTATCACTTCTGTTTCATTTCTCAAACTGAGATGGTTTTCAGGGATCATGTCTTTAAAAATTGTTTTTTTTGTGCCTTTCTCTTTTTCTCCTCCTGGGATGTCCATGACACAGATACTATTTCTCTTTAAGTAATTCCAGAAATATATTATGCTCTTTTCATTTTTAAAAAATGTTTATTCCTCTGCCTTGCTCTATTATTTTGTTTTTCAGTATCATATTTTCATCTTATTCTCTCAATTGCTTCTGTTTAATACCCTCAATTTTGATTTATTTTTTTTCCTTTTCTCTTCTTATTATTTTTTTCTTACATCATTGTGGTCCCCATAGTTCTCCCATAACCATATTACCTATGAACTATCACCATATTCCCTGTGTTCTTCCCTCCTTTGTTTTGATTCTCCCTCCAACCCTCCCTTTGCTATATGCCTCAGATCTGTAGTCAGCTTGTAAGTTTGAACTTTTTCTTGAAGTTTTGTTTGGTTTCTCTATATTCCACATAGAAGTGAGACCAACCAATCTTTCTCCTTCTAACTTAGTTCAATTAGCATAATGTACAGAAGAACTAAAAAGACACTTCTCCAGAAAAGAAATGCAAATGATCAACAGGCATATGATAAATTGTTAAACATCATTATCAGGAAAATGCTAATTGATCTTATTTTTTTAATCAGCTACAGTGTTTCTTAACTCCATTATTTCTTAAAGACATGTCATATTTTCAGTATTCTTGTTCTGTTATTGTTTTGTATCCTCAGTTGTCCTGAGTTCCTTCTGTCATGTTCTGCAACTCCACTAAGTCAGGATACTTTCAGGGTATTGTAGTTGTTGTTCTGGCCCTTGTTCTCTCTTCTTCTGTCTTCTAATTTTATATTTCATATGGGTTTTAGTAGGATAGATTTCTAGTTACTGACTTTATTCTTGTTGGAGTATTAATGGGACTACACCAATGAGGATTAGTATGTATAAAAGATGACTGGGGTAATAAGCATCAATGGGTCATCTCCAGTAGACTCAGGAATGTCAATGTCATGTTGTGAAATGTTTATTTTTGGGGAATGGCCAGTGTTTTAGATACCTAAGCCTGGGATACAGGATGCAGTGTTTAGGATATGGAAGCCTATGCTTCAGTAGTAGCTTCTTCTAGAGGGTAGTTAGGTGCTCTGACCCAGTTCAGGTGACAGTTGTGTTTTATGAGCTTCAGATTCAAACCCCCATTTCTGCAGTTCTCCCTTATTGAATATTCTATCCTGGGGACTGCTCATGCACCCCCCTTATCCAGAGAGTGGTAGTTCTTAGGAGCTGCAATATTGGTTTGTGCCTGAGTTAATAGCAGCAGGGGGCTCTGCATGGAAGGATCTCCTCCCTCTCTCAGGTTATTCTGCATTCTAGTTAACAGAGTTTACTTAAAATTTTTCCTACCCCCTTTCCAGTGGGCTGATAATTCTATTGTGTATTGTGTAGCCAGTCTTTCCCTCAGGGGTCTTTTGGATATGTTTTCCATCAATAATATCGTGCTTGTTTGGAGGAGATTAGCCTGCATCTTCACTTTGTCACATCTTGCCAGATTTCAAAATTCTTTCATTTAATGATACCTGTTTTCTTGAAAGTGCAGTACCTACCTATTGATCATAACTTAATTCATCTTCTTGATATGCATGTATATTTCCCTATACCCATCTCTGCCATCTGCTAGAGGGTGTTTGTTTCTTCTCAGGGTTTTATCTTTCATTTTTATTCATGGAAATTTATGGAAAAAATAATTCCGTAGGTTTTGTGATGGAAAATATAATCAGAGTATTATATAATCTAAACACTTGTTATAAACAATATATAACAGAGGAAATATGCTGCAATCCAGAAGATCAGTTAAGATATTAATTTACTTATACAGATTTGAGAGGCAGAATATCTACAATAACATATAAGTAATAGGAGGGAAAAGCGATAAATTCTATCAGTAGGTGAATTAAAACGATTGGTTTTATAAGGGGATATTTTCCTCTATAGAAAGAATTTACTAAAAGTCAAGATGAGGACATCAGGAAAGAATTAAACTATTCGTGGTGTTTTGAGATATTGTCTTCTCTAGAGATATATTCTAAATTTTTAACCTTTAAAGTCATAAGTTATAAAGATAGTATGTTAATGCCTGACTCCATATCAAAGGCATCTTTTCATTTATAGCCAGAGTACATTTTAATAAAATATCAATTTATGTTCTGTCAGTTACATCTGCTTCTGAGAGATTCCATCAGTCACATTATGTTAAATCACATGACTATACAGAAATGATTGATAACACACACACAGAGAATACAGTCAAATATGTAGGTTTTATTAGAAAATTTTTAAATGACCCATGAGTATTTTATATAGCCTTGAAATACCAAATATCCTAGCATGATTTTATTGCACAAATGGGTTTTAAATCAGAGTTAAGTAAACAAAATTTACATATTAAGAATAAAATTAAAAAGATAATTTTTCTTTTAATAAAATGTAAGTCCTTATGGAATTTTCCTCTAACAAGTTACCAAATGATGGGATAATTTTTAATTTCATATTTTTGTTAAAAATGCCTAATTTTTAATTATGTAAAAGTAACATTTTATTTTTAATGATTACATATGGATCATCAGGTCCAAAGTGCTTGATTACCAAAATTGATTAAAAGGAGCCAGTTTAGGTTCCAGTGAACAGTGCTTTGGAGAAAATATTCTTATGAAGTTCATTTTTATTATCCCTTTATATGCGATCTATTATGACTACCGCTCTAATCCTAAATGATCTCCTCCACCTCCTGTTTACATTATCTTTCGAGATGTCATAAGGCCCATTGCCTACAAAAAATATGCTCATACTTGCTTAAGAAAAGAGAGACTTGAACTAATTCCAAATCTATTAAAAACATTTATATTTCACCGGAACTAGAAATCCATATAACAAGAAAACTCTAAGTCTCACTCTTCTGAAACTGTTCCATCTTCCTCTCTGCAGATCACCGCCTTCTTTTATGAAGCCCAGTCTTTGGTCCTCACAAACATCTTTTGGGATTGTCATGAGGGAGACTTTTGTCTCAAAAATATCTAACTTTATGGATATATTTCTCATAGGAGTTTTACAGAGTCAATTTATGTCCTTAAGTTCTATTTCCTAGGGAAATAAGATCTAACGGTGCAAAGGTACATAGAACTGCAGATTTGTAAGCAGTAGAAAGTGGCACTACATTATGATCATGTTTAATGCCAAGCATCTAAATATGTATGTACATGGCAGAACTGTGAAACATCTAATATGACCTCCTTTCTCTGTACCCAGAAAATTGTTCAGGGTCTATATATACCAGCTTGACTTGTCACACCATTCTTTCTCTTGCTAACATGTTTTCTTGAGTTTTTGTTAGAATAGTTTAATACTTTGAATTAGCAAATTAATTCATTGGAATTGTAACTGTGGTTTGCCATTTCCATGATCACACTTACATTTGCCTCATAGCCCTCAAATATTCCTGTGGAGAAGCATAGTTAAGATGGGTGTTTTATTGTAATACAAATTCAAAACTATTTTTGCTTCACTGAAGTTATTTTATGCTTAATATTTGTCACCAATTCTGACAAAATGGACCAGATTTAAAAAAACAAATCTCAATAAAAATTCCTATATTATATAAAATGTGACAGTAGTGAATCAGTTGCCAGGTATGTATTGTATTTGTACTTTACAATTATCAGCTACCTTCCACTTATACTTATTCATTTGATAATTAAATACACACTAATTTATAAACTTGCTATATTATTGGGTGACTTCATGAATTTCAGACTATAACTCTTCAGGAGTTTAAGATTATATAATGAGTTTTGAAGGTCCTATTGAATAGATTATGAAAGTTCTAATCTAAGATGTTTGACCCTAGTGAAGAGTTTTATAAATAGTCAGAGAAGGGAAGAGCAAATGGGGGATTTTATGATAGAAATAGCTATTCTCATGGAATAGTGTAACCTTTTCCTTTGATTTACCTTCTTCCATCTGCCAGACAACAGAGGAGTTGGAAATAACTGTTTGTTATTGATGAAAGCACCCCTGAATGGAAACCCTCTACATACCACTCTTCCTTAGAGCCTAACTACACTGAGACTAGTCAGTGGTCTACTCAGTGGTCTCAGGGATTAAAATGCCTGCTTGTGATCCAACTGATGTCTCTGATTCCTCTTTCTTCTTTAACTCTCATAGTGTCTCAGGTGATATTTGAATTTGTTACAACTGTTTCCCTGCCTGTTAAACATAAGTAACTGCATGAAGATTCTTACTTTTCTATGACCTTTCTGCTTCAGTTAGCCTCTTGTATATATCAACCATTGTCCAAGATTCCAATACGTGAACTTTGGGTCACCTGATCATGAAGGAATCTTGTACCTTAGAGAAAATGTTCTCATCATCTGATCATAAAAATAGGAAAAGGTAGTCATTTCCAGTTAAGTGACACAGGGCAGTGTAAGCATCTTCGTAATCTCATCCTGGCCTATTCCTGGATCCTCAGCTATGAAATATTATGACCAAACATTGACACTTTATTTCTTTACTCAAATAGGGCTTCCTATGTTGCTAGAGCAACCAAAAATCACATCACATCAGAGCTTTTAAGCTCTTATTGAAATATATGGTAAGCCATAAGAGAGATCCTCCAGAAAGGACCCATGTTTCTTGAATAAGAAGGAAGAATCTTAATAAAAATTAGACATAAGCTTACAGAGTACATACATCTATGACCAATATGCAGAATTTATATTTGGCACAAAATTTACCAAAAAATAAATAGCAATACTTAAAGACCAGGACAATCAATGTGAATAAAAAATCAAATGTGGAAATTATCATATATCAATAATTCCTCCTCTCAAAACTCAAGAAGGATTGAGTGTGCCTGTACAATTTGCATTATGGGTATCTGTTCTCTTGTTTCTCAGATTACCTATATGCCATTATAATTATTTGTAATATACTAATATAGATAATATTAGTTAGGGTTCTCCAGTGAAAGAAATTTATCTACTTTATCCCCTCTCTTTCTCTCTCTCTCTCTCTGTATGTGTGCACACACATGTATGTATGTAAAGAGAGTTATTAAAAATTGACTCATACATTTATGGAGTCTGAGGAGTCTCAAAATCTGCAGCTGGTAAGCTGGAGACCTAGGAGACTGATATGTATAAATTCCAGTCTGAGAACAAGCAGGCTCAAAACCCCTTAAGAGCCAAATTTTCTGTGGCACAAAAAGACCAAAGTCCTACCTAAACCAGTCAGACAGGAGAGGTTTTTACTTACTCAGCCTTTTGTTCTATATAAGTTTTTAACTGATTGGATAAAACCCTCATATTAGGAAGAATAATATGCTTTACTCAACCTGCTCAAAATCAATGTTGTCCAGAAATACCCACACAAACATACTAAGCATTATGTTTGACCAAATGTCAGTGACCAAAATTAGCTATCACAATAGTTTAATCTAGAGGTCACATCTCATAAAGCTTTCTGGAATGCTAGGATAATAAGCTCATTCAAGTGTATAGTCTCAGTTCTCAGGGAACCTACCATCTAGTTGGGGGAGCAAACAGTATATAAGAAGAATAACTAATGTGAAAGCATTAAACTTTCTAAGCCCTTTTGGCCTTATCATATCCCTGTCAGCCAGATCACTGGCAACTATGGCAGGGCAGCTTCACAGCTGCAGCCTGATGGTCATCGAGCTGCTGTTTAGGGACTGGTGGGTGGTTTGACAGTCAGTATTTGGCAACTCTGTTAAAAAGCCTGTTAATGTCATTCTTGAGAGTTTCAGGACATTTATTTTATTTTGTCTGAGGAAGTATAATAAATCATTTCCATGCAAAGGAGCTTTAAAAAAGGTTAATAGACTATCAGTTTTATGCACATATAAAGCATTAGTCATATGTAGAAACAGGTATTATAACAGTCCAACTTTGATCTGCTGAGATTCAACAATCCTCAATGTAATAAGGGTTAAAGAAGAAACTGTATTTTAAAAAATGTGTTACACAAAGTTTTTTATTGCACTTAAAAAGTGTCTGTGTTGCAAACAATGGTAGAAAACCTTTTGGATTCCTTCCTTCTAGACTTTTCAGTCCATGCACAGGTGTGGAGACTGGATGTTCTCTAACCCCACTGTTAACTAATATCAGGGTCAGCATCATGGTAGAGATGGAAATATAGCTATTTCCCTTGTTTTCTCATGAGCACACAGGATGATTATACTTGCTTATTTTAATTTATGTCAGATCAAATGACTAGTTCTGGGCAATGAAATGTGTGTAAAAATAGCATTTGTCCTTCTGGGCCAAAGTGCTTAATTGCTAATACAAGTGACTCCAGCAGCTACAGAGGTCAGATACCACACAGATGGTGTAGTGTTAAAGTAACATAGTTTTTCTATACTGAATATCTTAATCACTCTAACAGAAGACTCATTGACCTAAATGGACATATTATGTGAGCAAGAAATAAATCTTTCTGAATTAAGCCTCTGGGACTTGAGGGATAATATGTACACTGACATGGTCTAGTCTAAGTTTGTTTGCATGTATTATGCCATTTAAACATTTAATAAACAGCAGCAGAAATCACACTACTGCCATTGACCATTAAAAATTACTATATTGGCACATCAAGCTATCAAACTATAATCAGCCACTATGTCATGAGTTAGATCTCTGGCCAAGGAGGTGACCCACATGGCACAACAGACCTCTCCTGTCTTGCTTGCTGCCCAGTTTAGCAGTGTCTTTTAGTAGAACTGCCTGTTCTGCTCCTCAGTCTCTCTCTAGTGAATCCTCTCACCACCTCTATCTCCCCTCCACACCTCTGGCCTACACCCAGTTCTTGTATGCATAAATAAATAAAAATAAATCTTAAAAAAAACTGCATTAACTTTATTCATAAAATCCCCAATGTTTGTTTACTTCTCTTTTGTCCCATCCACTATATTCTAAAATATTTTAGACCCAAAACAATTACTAAATGACAAATCTCTATCAATGTTATTATAAATTTATATGTTGATTTATTGAAATCTTTAGGAGAAAGTTTTGTTTTTTTAAAGTAAATGATAGGGCCTCCCTGGTGGCGCAGTGGGTTAAGCAATGCACTGTGAAGCAAACCACAGCCACTGCAGCACAAGTTCGATCCCTGCTGCTGGCCAGGGAGGGGTCCCACATGGCGTAGCAGACCTCTCCTGCTGTGCCCGCTACTCCCCATAGCAGTGTACTTCCGTTGATCTGCCTGTTTTGCTCCCCGCTTTGTTTGTGGTGAATTCTCTCAACCCCCACACCTCTGGCCTGTAACCCAGTGCTTGTATGTATAAAATAAAAAAATAAAGTAAATGATATGTTCATTGATACTTTTATTCATTGCTACTTTTCATTTAAATAATCCTAACTATGTATGAGATTGTAAATAAACATTGTGCACACAGACCTATATTTTGTAAAACATTTTAAATGTTAAACTTTATAATAGAGTCACTGTACCATATTCTACTATATGAATAACTTTTCCATGAACATTTTCACAATCTCGAACATCTGGTTTCTCTTTAATCCTCCCTCTTTAATATTAAGTAGAATTTTTTCTCAGAAAACAATTTTTTTTTAGAAGAAATTTTTGCCTGGACTCCATGTACTATAAAATCTAATCTTGTGCATTTCTCTATATGATTATGATCCTTTCAGCTTAGACACTTGTTTCATGCCCTTTATTTTTTAGTGCTTTATTTTGCTATTTAGTGTTAATATATTTTGTAAGATGCAGAATTTTATAGATATGGTGAAAGTGTATCTCTTTAGTGAATTAATGAAACCAAAGCATATTTCTCCTTTTTTTAATATTTTTTTCTTTTTTTAATTGAGATTAACATTAGGATCACCCCATCAGTTATTGCAACCACTGTGCACTCACCCCCAAATAACCTATGTTCTATCCCCATGGTCCATTGTACTTTCTTTTCCTTCTTTCTCACCCCTCTCTCACTCCTTGGCACCCTCTGGATGCTTCAGTTCTATATCCAACTTATGAGTGTTAGTTTCTAAGTTTGTCTTTATCTAACTCTTACTTTTCTAGACAATTTTAGAAAAGTCAAGATATCAAATCTAGTTCTTAATAAAACATATGAATCACTTTATCTCTTTTTTTTTATCTGAATGTTTCTCAATAACGTGCTCCAGATACATAGGAAAACATTTCCATTCCTTGTATATCAGAACCGTATGCTTATTCTCTTAAAAGTGACACTTGCTTTAAATATCTCTGTTATCTAAGTAAACATTAAAGGATGGATATTATGTATTCATAATGATTAAGTAATGCTTCCCTGATAACATTTATTTACATTTCTTTAGGGAGCCCTGAAATTTGACACTTCATCATAAAACAAAGTAATCTATGTGTAAAGTCAGGTTGTGCTTCAATATAAGCAAAATATTTTGAAAGCTGTATTAAAGTTGTTCAAAAAGTGATGTGGTATATGTCATAATTACTATTTCAAAGTGAACTAAAATGGCAATAGCAGAGATGGCAGTAGAAGATAGTAGTTTCTTGTTGGAAACAGATTATAATTTAAAATTAATTATTTCATGCTCCTCTGTTATATTTTACTTAAGGAAAATACTTTAAGTTAGAAATTAAATGTCAATTGAAACAACTGAAAAAAGATTTTCAAAATTTTATTGTTAAAAGTTGTAGTTAAAATTATGCCTAAATTTGAATTTATTTCTATTTCAGAATGATTTAGTCATGAAATGTCAAAGCACTTTAGAGCTTTAGGGGAACACTGAGAGGTCATTAGGATAAACTATTTATTGAAGGACCAAGGAGATTAAGGTTCAGAAAAGCTAAGTTTATTACCATTCTCATACATCTATTTACTAATTTTTACCTTTTCTAAGTACTGCTTTTGTTTGTTTCTTTCTGATTTTATTTATGTTTTCTTTACACTGTTATTAAGGAAATGGGCGCTTTAGTTTTATGGCAAGACATAATATATGTGCATGCAATTATGTTTATTTTCACTTCTACATAATTTTAATAGTATTTTCTGTGCAATTACTTACTGGTAAGAGACCTGATAGTTGTTTCTTTTTCCTACTAAGCAAAAAGAATTTTTTTAGTTCAAGAAAATGACTACTTGGATCCTGTAGTCAAAGATCCTATTGATCAGAAGTTTCCAGAATATTTCTCTGCTTTGACATTACCTTTCCTTCACACACTCTAAAGGGAGGGGGAAAGAGCATTTGTGTACATGTTGCCTTTCCTGTAGATATTCAGAAAACAATTTCCCTAAAGTTGCCTACAAATACAACTTTACAATGAAATGGAGATTTGGCTTGGTTAATATTTAAGGGCATCACTTTAGTCATTCCAAATACTATTCTGTATTTCCCTGTTTCATGTTTTTCACTCGGACTTTCATATTTTATTTAACTCAAAGGAGCTTGAAATAATTTGAAAGTCACTAACTTCAGGCACTTATTTAATATTTATACAAAGGTTAAGGGATGATTTTGACCAATTTTTTGTGTCTAGACATACTGCTATTTGAAGGCACAATAGCAGGAGAAATATGTTGGTGTTTTAAGGAGAATGGATGTGATATAATCTATAGAGAATATTTATTGTTCAGCATTATAAGAACTTATTTGTCAGCCTGTTCCTCATGATTTCATATATGGTATATTAGACTTCTGGAAATTTTCAAAGGGCAGCATTATATCAGAATCTCTACCACCAGTGCAGTAAGAACAAATAAGACTGATGTTTTACTGAGGCAACCAGAAAGCAGAGGTAGTGGGGTGGGAGTAGAAGAAAGAGGAGGTCCAAGGGAACATGGTGGGGGATACTGGGGTATTGGTAGGTATGGGACCAGAATTAAAACAATTTAATCTAGCCTTTTATCTTGTGAAAGTAAATAGGAGAATTTCTGAGAAGTGAAGATTGAGGGACAAAGGAAAAGATAAAGGGCTGTGTTTTAGTAAGTTACAAATGAGAGCAACAGTATGAAATCTGATAGCTGCATTATATTGGTGGGTACATCAATGGTGCTTGACCACATTAAGATGGTTCAACTCACATATTTACCCATTGTGAATAAAGAAGGAGTTAATGTGATACTAAATTGTCTCTGGACAGTTTATTTTCACCTAGTGATGTGAAGAAGTTGTATCAGCATGTTTTTAAGGTTATCAGCATCTTAAAATTAAATGGAGAAAGGAATACATAATTATATTAAATGAAGATATTATTTTCTATTAAATGTTAGGGAAAGATTATAGTTGTGTAAAGTAGTATTCTGCCTGGAGAATTAAGTCAAATCTCATAAAAGGTAAACTTGATAGTTCTTTCTCTCATTTATTGCTATTTAAAAAAATAAAAGCACAAAATGGAATCCTTTAAGCAGATCCCTACCCAGACTTAATACCTAACATAATTGCTGGTTTAACCACTTAACAAAATCAATCTGGAGTTTCCTGATCAGCACCAGTGAGGTGATCTGCATGGTAAGAGCCCCTTGATTTCCCCTAAGAGATGGGGGCTTTGCCTGAAATCATATTTTTTCCCTTTGTTAATAACCTCCCAACCTCTTTCTGACTATTAAAACCTTCCATTTTGCTCATGTCTATTATTAACTTTCTGCTTGCTAGATGGTATCCCGCCTTATTCATGAATCCTTGATAAAGCTAGTTAGAAATCTGAGTTTATGATTTTTCTCTCTTTGTCTGTTACTATTGCTTAATATCTAAGCAATCCCCAAATGAGATTGATTCTCCTTTGTTAGTCATAGTCACACACTGCTACCTGTATACCCAGAACTACTAACATAATTCCCACTGCTGTATCTCTTCATCAACCCTAAATTTCAAACTTATCTCATTGCCTTTAACCTTTTCTCTAAACCAATATCTCTATATCCTTAATATGTGATATCACTAATTAGAATACAAGAAAAATTCTTAATCACAAAGACTATCTCAAATGGTAGTGTCCATGAGGTGAACCTAAGAATCTTATAATCTGTAATGAAGGTTAAATGGCTAAATTGTCCTCTGAGGAAAATAATTTAAAAGAAAAAAGTCTTTCCTAAACTTTTCTCTGAGATTTGCTTTCATAGACACAGCCTACAGTCCTATTAGCAAGTGATATAACCTGAGCATGCACAGAGTGACTAAACTTGAGATGAGTACCAAGCTAACAACAACCAAAAAAACTAAAGGAATGCCAACAAGAGGATGCCCACCTAGAAGTGAGGAGTTCATTGATGGAAATGCAAAACCCCAGCTCTCTGAAGAAAAATTTCTTCATACTTCTCCATGTGTGAAATTCCCTCTAGTCAATAAACTTCAGTCACATTCACATGTCTTGCTCTTAACCGTCTTTATAGCTAATAAAATTTAACTCCTTTGTTCTCAACCTTGCACCCCAAACCTATACAACCTGACTACATTTATAAGTAGGAAGATGTGAGTTTTTCCCTCCTGTTTCTTGCCAATCAGTTTGCAATAATACCCTTTCTTGCCTCAGAACTGGGTGTCGTAGAAGCCAGATTCCTTGCATGTCACCACACTATGCGTAACAAACTCTAAATGGGACTGCCTGCCCCAGGTACTCTATTTCCAGTGTTGGCTAGATTTCCTACTACCAACACTATGTGACCACCCAATCCTTTTTCTAAAGGCCCAGTGACGAGATTTTCACTCTGTTCCACTGCTGTAAGCTATATTTATTTTGAAAAAGAAACAGTTCTGCACACCAGATGTCTCTCTAGCTAGTAAACTTCTTCCATTTTGATTGTATCTTATTTTGTTTATTGGTTTCCTAAAGAACGTGTGTTCAAGTCCCAACATAAGAGAGACTCTGACAGATTAGAGTTCCAGATTTGGGTTTAAGTCCCAGGAAATTTTGGGTTAGAGTGTAACCACATTGGAACCACACAAAAGGACAGCTGATGGATGCAAAGGCATTCTCAATCTGGCTCCTGAGTTAGAGTCTAGAAAATATTTGGGCTCAAGTCTACAAAATATATTTTAAAAAAATTTTTTATGACCTTCAAATAAATAGATAGCTTAAGCACAGTCAAAAAAGTCAAATTGATAAGCTGAGCTTAAATAAAGTATCCTGTTCTTCAGATGCTTTTGGAAATTAAAAACCTCATACTTATATGACATTTTAAATATATATATTTGGTAAAAGATTTATACCCAGGATATATTAATGCTTTCTACAACCTAATCTGAAAGAAGAAAAATAATTGCAAAGTTTTTTGGATTAGACATGATTTTTCCATGAATTGCTATTAAAGAATGTAGACCGAGGAGAATGAATTTGGAAAGCAAAAAAAAAAATTGAATATGTTCTTCATTGTGAGTCTCAACAAGAGAATATTTACCATGCTACTAAGCTAGTGGAAAGTTAAATATTCGGGAGAAAATGACAATCAGAATTTCTTCAGACCTCAAATTTGGCAGGTTTTCTCAAACTAATATTTTACCACTTCCATCAAAATTGGAGTCAAAACTAGAAATCACTGAGGAACTGCTTCTTACAAAAAACATAGACCAAAATGTCTGATAACCACAGTCAATGGTAACTGGTGTCAGTGATACCTCATGAGTAACTAATAACCTCTAACTCCTGACCTTCAATGAATATTTTAAGTGGAAAAAAAATCACATAATCAGAAATGAGCATTATTTTTAAAAACGTTTCATTTTAGTTCAGATTAAATTTATAGAAAAAAATGTGAAAGAATACAGATAGTTCCTGTCTGACTCATACTCTATTTTGCATATTATTAACATGTTATCATGGTCATTTTTTATAATTAATGAGCCATAATAGGCACATTATTAACAAAAGTCCATTCTTTATTAAAATTTCCTTTGTTTTTGCCTAATGTTCTTCCCATTGTTTTCATTTTTTTTTAAATCTAATATTCTTCAAATATTAGTCAACTGTGCCAATGCAGGAAGAAATGACTTCATGATTGGCTGTGCTGCCATCTTGCTTTAATTTTTCCCTTGCCTCCAATTTTGAAGAATTCAAATCTTAAAAAGGGAAAAATAAGAAATTTAATAAAGCAATATTTTAAAATTAAACCATGTGTCTATTGTAAAACTTAGAAGAAATATCATGATGGAGTGCTAGGAAATTTAGAGGCAACTGAGCAGAAAGATAGTATTTGGTTTTTGAAAATAAATCAGAATATTGTCACATGGGCAAAATAAGTACTATAAGTTATGCAGGGTTTCTGAAATATAGAATATATTGAAAATAAATCAGACATGTAAACAAGTCTTACAGGGTTTTTGAGTAAATGCAAAATTTCTCGAAACTCCAGTGGTGTTATTCTAGTTAACTACTTCTATTAGAGCACTAATTTACATGAAGTCAGTTACTAGAAATGCTAGCAATAAAAAAAGAGTGATAATAATCAATCAACATTATGTCTATTTCTCAAAACTATGAGAGAGTTTTGGGAGACTCTTAAGAATTCTGAAATTCAAAATACCTCTCAAATACTATATGGAATTTGATTGAATTCATTTATTTCTTCAAAGATAGAAATCCAGAATATGCTGTTTAATATTATTAAAAAACCATAATATTGCTAAGCAAACTAAATTTTGTAAGTATTCAATACACATTTAAGAAAACTACCAGCAATATATCTTTTACAATTAATCCTTTCAATAAATATATAATTTAATGAAAATAACTCAGTACTATGCTTATTCATTTATGCATATGAATATAGAAAATCCATTGTTATATTTTAATGATTAAATCAAATGTACACGGTATGGGTTGAACTATTTTATTTCATACAGAAGCTCAGCTACTAATTTGGAGATATTTTTTGCAGTATAAAGTGATAGAATTTTATTGTTTATTGCTGAACATTCCATTAAATCATAAAATAATAATTCAATTAAATCATCAAACACTATATTGTGATCATTTAAAAATTGTGTTCTAATGGTCTCATTAATATAATTAGTCTCAGATAACAAACATGATTAGGCCCTAATAAAATATGGGATTTAATTGACTCATTTCCATGTTGAAACTATCGTCTTTATCTTACCATGTTTCTATTTTATAATAAGTTATTTCATTTTCAAGGAAAGGCTCTTCTGAATTAGACACGAAAAGTAGAATTATAGTAAAACTTAAGCATTGGTCTCTACTTATCCCTAAAATCAAACACAATGAACTGATCCATGTTTATAATACACATTTTGTCTGTGACATTCCTAGACAGTTCAGTTCTGTCTACATTTAGGGTTTAGACCATTCTTAAAAAAAAAAAAAAAAAAGTAGGTATTTCTTCTCCATGATGTAAATTAATTAAAGCAGCTTAGAGTTTTCTAAAAATGTGATATTTAAAATTTCAGTTTCCAATGCAATGTTGTTTCTGCAACTTGTAATATTTTAAGATTTAATGTGGTAGTTTTATTACTACTATAGTTAAAACCATTTTAGGCAAAGCATTAATAAAAGTTGTCTAGTCAGATTGAACGTCACTAGAGATTTTAGTAATGCTCTCTGAAACGAAATGTTGAGTTAATTAATCAAGGAGATGGAGGACATGACTTACTGATAGTGTTTCATCTACAAACATTAAAAGATAACTGTAGGAAGTGACTGAAGATATATGGGAATACCCATTAAAAAGTGCAACTCAGAAACTCCAATAATGGACTTTTACTAAGGAATATGTCATATAACTACCAAAATGACCAAAATGTTATGTCGGTTCCAAAAATTAAATATGCTCTTTCTACTTTTTAATACAGATTTTTTAAAGATACTATCTCTGGAAATAAAGTGAAAATACCAGTTCTCCCTGCTTAACTGCAATCTAATATGCTCCACTAAAACCTCTGTCTTTATAAATGCTTCAGTTTGAGTATTAGAAGTACTAATAAAAATTGATGCTAAGTTTTGATTCCAGACACTGTTTTAAGTGGTTTGCTAATCAAATTTAATCTTAAAAATAGCCTCATTTATGCCTAATGACTCATTTGACTACTCTTGACTAAACTAGATTCCCTTAGTAAGAGTTTTCTGACTCCCTACTGTAGGACACAAAAGAAATAAGACAGTTTTCATATGGGTCCTTCTCTGAGGGACAAGTGGTTTTTTTTTGTTTTGTTTTGTTTGTTTTTTATAAAACTAACTGTAGTAGAAAGGTTTGCAAAGGAAAAACAATCAAATTAACAACATACAGGTGGAGAATTTACATGGTTGTACGGTCTGAAGAATAATGGAACATACCAGGGATATTTATCCTGTGCTTAGTGACCTGGGCACCAAGGAGAGAAAGGAGGAGACTTTACTTGACACACAAAGAGGGGAGTCAATAAATCATCCTTAATCTGAGAGTAAAGATGAGATTCTTAGAAAGGAAAAACGTGTTTACCTATAAACATACAACTGTAAGAGAAATTCTAAACTACATACTCCTAAATAGTTCTTCTTTGATTAGAAAGGGAGAAGGACTAATGTAAAGACAAAAGCTCTACTTAGCTTTCAGGGCCCTCAATGATCTCAAGGCAAAATAATCTGCATTCCTTAAGTAATGGTAATAGACTTCCCAAGGCTCACAAGATCTTGATTGACTCTAGTTCTTATCCCAAGTTGACAGGAGGTTTGTTCTGGGCCTATAGAGAAAAATCTACCTGACCAATTTAAAGAGACCAGTCCTACACTTATGTGTTATTGTATTCATATCACATTGTTGTTTTCATCGATACTATTTTCTTTATCCCTATATTTTAAATGCACAGTGGGTAAGTTCAACGTTGATTCTGATAATCAGGTATTCCCAGCTCATAGCACATTGCTGCTAATGTGCAAACTTAGAGGCACCCAAACTTAGAGAATTTAAAGTTCTCTCAAATCTTGCACACTCTAAATTTCTTCCATCTGACTCATAAAGATAAAATATGCTCTCAGTGTGTAACACCTTCAATAGAAAAGAACTTCAAAGGAATTAGCATATAATAGAGAGAAGAGAAGAAAGAAAAATAGTTTCCAAAAGAACTCCCAAAGTTATCCATTCCCTCATGGGAAAATGCCCAGTCAAATAAGGCTGGCCCAAAGTAGGTACAGTGAGGCCCAAAACCTAGCCACAAGTCTAAGGCACCTCCTGGTGGGGAACCATAAAAAGGGGTATAAGGGGTGAAGCAAGTCTGGGAAGAAAGGAGCAAAATCAAAGTAAAGGTCAAAATAGAAAACCACTGTTAGCCTCCCCGTGGGTCTTTCACCCACATATCCTTCGAGTCTTCTTCATGTCACCTAAGTGCCTAATGCAAGTCCAAGATCAAGAGCAACAGTTTCTTCTTCATGTGTCTCTCTGCTCCATGTGCTTTCTCCAACTCTTGTCTCTAAAATCTTCTTTCCCAAGTTTTTTTTAGTTTTTCCACCTGCCCAGTTCCACTACTTACTAGGTAGGACAGGGGCCACAGACCCTCCCCTTTCCATGGAGATTACACCCCTACAATCATAATAGGTATTTGAAAGTATTTATGGGGTTACATAGCATAGGTAAGTTTGAGTTAGTGATTACAAAATTAGACATTCTTTTTCAAGATTTCTAATTTAAAGAAAATAATTTGGATGTATAAATGAATTCTGTGGGACCCTTTAAAAAGTGCAATTAGGGCCTCTCTGGTAATGAAAGAGGTTGAGCACCACATTGTGAGGTGTCCACAGCCATTGCAACATGAGTTCGATCCCTGGCCAGGGAGGTGACCCACATGCTGCAGCAGACCTCTCCTGCCTTGCCCGCTGCTCCCCTCAGCAGTGTATTTCAGTCAGTCTGCCTGTTCTGCCTATTCTGTTCCCCACTCTGCCTTTGGTGTATCCTCTCACCTCTTATGCCTCTGGCCTGCACCCCAGTTCTTGTGTGCATGGATCAATAGGTCTTTGAAAAAATATTGAAAAGTGCAATTAAAATAATTTTCAAGAATGAAAGCAAGAAAATCATTAGTAAAATCCTTAATAGCCATACAAATGCAAATGGTAAATATTTAATGACTTTTTAGTTTCCTTCTTTGACCAGATATAAAAAATAAATGAATGGGGGTATTGAATGAATTAACATATTGAACATTCCCTCCAGTTTGTTTTTTGTCGCTGGAGTGTGCCATCTTCATTACTTTACTACTGATGTAAACCTATCTATTCCACTTTGTTTCTGCTCTTCATTGTTGGTCAGTTACATTCCATGCAGATGTATGTGGGGGAAATGCCTGCTTTAATGGGTCTTTTCCAACTCTGGCTTCTATTTTATGTTTTCATTTTTTTTCAGCTATTTCCTAATATTTTTTCCTCTATATATGAAAAAAAAGACCAAACCCTCAGAGATACATGAATAATTAAGGGATATTCCTCTGAATTTAAAAAGCCAGATGTTCAAGGAAAGCTTTCTATGGGAAGTATGTTAAATAGCCTTTAATGTATACAGATTTATATTTATGGCTTTAGAGAATAGTAAATGTAATTTGACTCACTGTTCAACAATGTAATTCTTTTATTGTTATAGGGACATGCAAATTATAATTCCACTTTATTATTAAATAATTGTGATATACTACATCATATAATTTTATAATATATTGAAATCAACTTATTTCAGTTATTAAAGGAGATATTTTACACCAATCAAGAGTATCCTAAAGATATTTTCTCACAGATAAAGCCTATTGAATGAAAAAGGGAGTGAAGCTGAACTTTAAATTCTACATATTTAACTTAGATATACAATGCTAATTAAATTTTTCTTAAAATTGTAATTTAAAAAACACATTCAATAGAAGACAATAAACTCAGCCATTAAGTAACAGTGTAAGAGAGACATCTCTATTAAAAAGAGGAGGTTCCATGTTCATTGCCCTACCTCATAAGAGGCAGAGCTGAGCAGCCAAGTAAAGCTATTTTGACAAGGAAGGCAGCGGGGCCAAAGAGGGCACTCTTGACAAGAACACATGAGAAAAACATGGGGAGAGAATACTGGAAGGACACACAGAGGAGAGATTTGGAGTGAGACATGTGGAGTCTAGAACTATAGAGTCACTTGGAAGAGATGTGGGTGAGAGACAGTGGCGAGGCTGACAATGACAGGCTTTACCATAACCTGTATGTTAATTTTGCTCCTTCTGTTCCAGACTTGCCAGGTTCTTTTTTTCCTCCTTCCTATATTTCACTTCCAGAAGGAGCCTTAAACTTGTGGCAAGCTTTTGGGCCTCAGCAGCCCCAGCAAGGGATGCATACCCATGTAGGTATGGGTAACTTGTGTTTCACTGGGAAGCCATTCTTTGCTTCTCTACTATGCACACTGATCCTATTAAAGTTAATTTAGACTAAGTATGCTTTCTTTGTCTTTATGTGGTGGGTGGCAGTAGCCCTTTATAGCCTCACAATATAGTGATAATATCTTTTGGAACAAAGATAGGCATTATTACCATGTATTGTAATGATTTTTAAATCTCTTTGTTAAATAATATACCTATGCACTTATTTATTATTCATTATAAAATATTTGAATTCTCTAACCTAGAGAGCCTCACTTATAATCCAGTGCATGGACAATTGCCAACAGCCCTGTTCTTGTTACTCTACAGGAACTGAGGCCCAGAGAACCCATGTGAAAATGTTCCTTTCATGGCTGCAGTTCATGTTGCAAGTGACAAACTGTCTTTCATCTTTGATCTGTGAAACTGTGGTAAGTTAACTTATTTAGTTTGCAAGAAAGGTAAACAAATCTCAGGCCTTCACAGTTGTTGACAGTGCCTATGTTCACCAAAATCCTGGTGGAGGAATGGTTATAACCACATTTGTTAAAAACCAACCTCCAGAAACAAAGTATTTTTTTAAAACATAATCGATTTCTTTAAAATTGTGGTGGTATATCTATATGATGAATACTACAGAGCTATAACTACCTAGCTATAAAAAATGAAGATTCGACCATACCAACAATTTGAATGAATCTGAAATAAAATATGTTGTGTGGTAAAAGTCAGACACACAGTGTGCATACATATATAATTCCAGTTACAAAGCACAGAAGAATGAGTAAAACTTACCAATAATGACATATGTTAGGAAGTATTTATGGAGAGTGGTAGGTATTGACACACCAGGAACATGAGGTAAGGTTCTGGAGGATCAGGAAATGATTACTATTTTATTATGAGATATTGTATAACATATATATATATATTTAAAGACATGCCTTTGGCTTGATTAAATATAGTATACTCTTGTCATTTTTTTATAATGTATGGTAAAACTAAATGAAAATGTTTTCAATTTATTTAAATGTTAGAGTAACTATTCTTAATAAACAGTCACCTGCAACACAAAATATTCTAGGAAACTTGAGAGAAGTTATTTTGCTGTTATATATGGTAACACTTTTCTTACTATATTTACCACCTTAATTTAAAAAAAAAATAAATAAAATACTAAGTAACATCCTGCCTATGTGTCCATTGAAGTGATTAGTCTAGATAAAGAAAATATTTTTAGTACAATCTTAATATGGAAGTCTTATGATATACACATATATAAGACTTCCATATTAAGATTGTACTAAAATATATACATATATATATATTTTCCCAAATTTTCTATTACTTATTAATCACTATGTAGTTTACAACAGTTAATGTTATCTTGTTTTAAAAATCATGTTATTATCAAAGCAAAACTCAATACATTATTTTTAAAGTATTGTTTATGTGCCTACTTTTTCTTGATCAAAAGAGAAATTTCAAGCTCAGGTATAGGTTTCTTATAATATTTTTAATAAAAGAAAACAGTGCTCTTTAAAAAAAAATGACTGATTCTAAGATTGGAGGGATGTAGAAAATCAGTCTAGAGTATCTTTTAATGCCAGAAAGTAAGGAAGAGTTCAAGAGGTAAGAAGATCCACAATGAAGGGCATATTAGTTGTATAGGGCAGCCATAAAAATGCTACATTTTTTTTACTTAAATGACAGAAATATGTTTTATCACAGTTTTGGACACTGGAAATCAAAAATCATGTTGTCATCAGGTTGGTTTCTAGTGGGGTTTCTCTTGCTAGCTTTGAGACTGTCCTAACATGGTCTTACTTCTGCCTATATGTGAGAGAGCAGAACAAGAGATGGTGGGTCACTCTTTGGTTTCTTTTGCTCTTCTTTAAATATATAATCTACCTTTGTATTAGATTAGGATTTTAATATATGAACTTAGGAGAGAAGGACATTATTCAAGCCATCACAGTAAAGGTATGTGAAAGGGACACAAAGACTGAGCTCTCAAGGCCAAAGGTGGGGGGAAAAAAAAAAGAGCAACAAAAGAAATTGGTATTATACTATAACTCAATGTTTAAAATAAATATCAGTGGATACATACAACATAATTATAATTTAATATATAAATAAATGAATATAGACAATTCCAAGAATTTATGTAGAAGAATGCCAAATAATGTTTGTATGTACTCTGCCTTCAAGGAGAGGGAGCATAACTCCCTGCTTCTCATGTGTAGGATTGAGAGTCTTCCAAAGTTAACAGTGTAAGGCTGAAGGAGGAATTTTATAGTGGTCAAAAAGACAAACACTGTCTCAGCCAGGTGATCCAACACCATAGTAATAAATAGTGTTGATACTATGTTCTCTTGTTATGATATAGTAAAAATGGTACGACTTCTATGATTTTCATTCCCCAAACAAGTAACCCCAGTCTAATCATGAGTAAAATATCAGACAAATTCCAATAGAACACCAATACTCTTCAAAACTGTTTAGGTAATCAGAAACAATAGGAATCTGAGAGGTTCACAGGTTTAGAGAATCTAAGGAAATATGACAAGTAAATGTAATATGGTGTACTAAATGTGTTTCCAGACCAGAAAAATGACAATAATTAAAAATTAAGGAAATTAAGGATCTCTCAATAAACTATGGGGTTTGGTTAGTAAATGCCTCAATATTGGTTTAACTATGGTAAAGCACACAAATTAATTATCATGGAAATTACATATTGGTATTGGTATGCGAATTCTGTGCTATCTTCAAAATTTAATAAGAAGAAAAGTACTAAGCATAGAAAGAGGAGACAGAGATACAAGCTGACTTTTGAGACTCATGACTACTCTCAATTTTAAACTTTTTATTTTCCATACTTTTTTTTTCTCTCTCACATTTTCTATTAGTCTTTAATAATATTTTCAAGGATCGTTAGGAATACATTAATGCCTAACTAATTTGTGTGAAATGTAAGTCACTTTCCCTTAGCAAAATTATTGTTGTTGGAACACAATTTCACAAAAATTTTATAAGCAATGGTTGCTACAAGGAAAAGAAAATAACTGACTTCAGAGTAAACCCAGGATTGTGTTGTAACAAATACCAGAGTGCTGAGTGCTATATAAATTTTATAGTGTTATTTTTTTAAATCAATCATTTTGAGTGATTAATACTTCTAAGAATGATATTATATCTTATATTATTATGTCAAATATTATTATAGCAAATAGAAAATTTATGCCATAGTCAAAATGCTATATAAATTGGGATCACTTAAATTAAACTTTAAAATTATTATTGCTTAATTTGAAAATAAGCACCATATAAATCTGGCTCTGAATTATCAAGTTCATAGAGTTACAAAAACCAGACAGCAATTACTTAATTAACAATATTATAAAATGTGAACATTATGAAAGAATTTATTATTTATTCCAGTGACCCATTAGAAATGGATAGCTCAATTAATGGAAAAATGAAGAAAAAAACAACACCCTTAGAACATTATGCCAAGCCTAATACAATTTGAGGGAATATGCAAAATGGGATAATCCACTCTTAAATGAAAAATACTTGACACTTAATGCTTTTTATAAAATACTCATACACAAGACATACATATATAATATCTGATTTTGGATCCAAATAACATTGTGATCAAATGAAAATTTGAGGACTAGGTATCACTGCAAATATTCCTAAGAAATTTTAATATTGTAACTTAAAAACAGATTTAGCATGAAAAAAATGTGTTTCTAAGTTATACATTTTCCGTAACTAACTATATCAAATGAAAAGCAAGACATAAATGGACAAAAAATTAACAATTTTTAAATTGCATTTTTAACATAAATTACTAGCTTTTTTTTTTTTTTTGGTAATTTTGTGAATTAGGAATCAGAGCATATAATCTAGTATATTTTTCCCTTAAAAGACATACCAACTTGGAACTAAATTACCTTCCTTTTCAAATGAAGGTACATAACATTTACTTCAAAACTTGTCCCAAAAATGTGGAAATATAATGTTAACTTGACTTTTAAATGCCTAGTCTTAAGTCAATAATTTAATTAAATACCTTAATCATATCAAAAATTACTGTATGTTTCTTTTTCCAAGCAAGAATATTTCTGAAATATTTTACTGGAAAATTATTGCTACTTTAACATAAGATCATATGTTCTTCATATGTTAGCTATTGTAACACAACCTTCTGGAAAAAGACAATGGGATGCGGAAGACATACGGGATTGTTATGAGATTTTTACAGATTACTTAGAAATAAAGTTTTCCTTCATGTATTGAAGTACTCTTTTACTTAAATCTGATTATAAGATAAAAGTAAGTATCCAACAAAATATAATGTAGTCTATAGATAGAAATCGCATTGCAATAATTACTTCAGAGAGGTTAGTAGACATGACACTGGCATTTTTGTTTTTTATCTTTGAGGCCCATAAAGGGAAGTCTTTGTTTAATAGCAACTTTTGACATTTATTACTTTGTTTCTAACATTTTTCCTTCAATTTATGAAATCATAAATGCATGTCTTTTCTTGAATATTATGTTATCACTAGTACTCTGATTTGTTCAGAATTCCTCTGCTTCAAAAGCACAGGTTTCTAATACAATGCCCTTAAGTAATGGATTGAACAATGTGTGCCTGTGTAGTTCATCTTTCTAATAGTGGCAGAAAGCTTTTGCGTTTAGTGGAATGCAAACTAGAGGTTAAAAGTTAAAATAAAAATATTAGCATAGGCATATTATGAAATCCCCTCCACCCCCAGTGTTTATGTGCTTTGTGTGTATATTTTATGTATTAAATTGTATGGCAGGAAAACATGCAAATACAATATCTATACCAGACTACTTGCCACTAAAATAATTTAATACAAAGCAATAATTCAATCATTATTTTTTTCACCCCGGTATAGGATACTAGTTTATTGTACTTTTTGAGAATATCTTTACATTTAGAAATAAGAGACCTTTAAACAATTGAATACTACCCTTTATAAATGTAAATTGAAGCTTTTGTTGTGTCATTAAAAATCAAAAACAAAGCTTAGTACTGGGTGGCTTGAGTATTTTTTATCCTTATCTCCTTCCAGTTCAAAGCATTTCTAGCTTTTCATGATTGGTAAATTTCAAAATAATCATTTGCAATTTGGTCTTCTTCTAAAAAACCTGCTTAACCTGATGAAGATAGTAGTTTTTTTTCTGTGATAGTACTTTTGGGGGCAAAATGGAAATCATTACACCTCTTGTTTCACGTCATATTATGAAACAGGTGCTTGCCACATTTGAACAGAATGTTTTGCGTTTGTTTTAGAAATGTTCACTGTGTTTCCAGGAGAAACACTGGCATGAAAAGCTATTTTGTTTGATGAAAATAGAATGAGGTCTCTTGACAGATTTTGTACTACATCAGATTGCTTCCATTTGAAATTAATTTAAATCAATTTAATTGGCAGAGTGTAGCAAGTTAGATTTTATTTATAATATCTGAGATTCACATATTGCTTTTATTTTAAGGAACTCAAGTGTTTTATAGTCTCTCAAATTTCCAAAATATTTGCTATTTTAAAATACTGTTAGAGAAGAAGTATGGACATTTAGATGGCGATAAGTCAATTGGTTGCTCAAGAAATTTAAATATCTAGTTATTAATTCAACAAAATGTTATTGGACACCTAAATATGCTGCACAATTTTCTTGATCTAGGAATAGAATAAACTTGACAAAACATCCTTGTTTAAACATATCTTAGATTCTAATGGGACAGAAAATGAACAAGCTAAATAATTACTGTAATTTCATTATCTCCAGAGTTCTCTTAGTATGCTGATTTTCCTTGAAAAATTTAGTTGTAATTTTCTTTTGTCTTTTAAATAATCTTAATAAAACATAATTAAATAAGTTCCACAGAGGAGTTTAATGGTGGAAAACATGACACAGATTAATAAGATCATGGAGACCCAGGTATCTGGTCTGAGGTTACCAGGTGATATTCTGCATTTAGATACTTTATAGATTTATTACAATAAGAGGCTTATTCAATCTATAAAAATATCATAAAAAATTCCTCCATTAACTGTAGTATATTTTTCATCTTTAAAATGACATTTCACTTCAACTCATTTTTTGGTTAGTCAATTTTTAAAAATGCCTTTTTACCTTTTTGAGAGACTCATAAAAGTATTTGTCAGTTGATGGCATGTCACATATATGTTTCACATATATGTTCACATATATAGTTCACATACATATCCAAACACATACTTCATAGCTCATGGGTAGATTATATGACTTAGGTAGTATAGATATGTGGCAGTTTTTAATGACAAATATATACTATGACCTTCAAAAAAGATGTAATTGACACCATTTATTTTATCCACAGAGGTTCAGAAATTAAAACTAAATATATATTGGTGTTACTTATAATTTTAAAAATGAATCAATTTTAATGGGGAACATATTTTCAAATGATATGAAATGAGTCTATATTTTTGGTAGAAGTACAGCCTTCCATTATTTATATGCATCCAGTTGCTAACTGTGACATTTAGTTATGATGTGGCATGTTTAAATAAAAACTACCTTCCTTCTTAAATTAATATACTTATGTTTACTAGAAAATTGCTCTTAGTCCTTATAATTGTGTCTGAGCAAAATAAATATGCAAGGCATCAAAGGACAAAAGAACTAAAATTGGCTCTGTTAGTCTCACAGCCTATCCATAAGCACATAAACATGGCAAATTCCCTGTTCAATTATTGATAACCTGCTTTAGCTTCTACTAATTCAACAGAGAAGTAAATATCCATGTAAAAGGCCATAAAAATGGACAAAAAGTTATAATTGGCCTACCAGCTATTTTCCTTATGTCAATCTAAATAATGTACATTTAAAAATTTTAGTTCATTGTATTTCCTTAGTTTATAAATACCCATTACCCCATTACAATATGTTTAAAACAATATAAGCATCTTTTTTTTTTTTTTAGGCATTGCATGTAGAAATAGTATATGGTATTTTTTTTAATATCTGTGATTTTTTTATAGAGTATTTTTTAAAAGAGTGAATTTTATTAGTAGCAGATAGATGTTTTTATATATTCAATTATTGGAAGAAATAACATACTAAAGTAATTTCTTATAATGTGATATAGTTAAAATACATTTATAGTCTTTGTCTTATACGTAAAGCTGGACTATGAACTTAAAAAAAGTCAAGGAAGAATTAAAACATTATCACTGTTTTATATTGTAATGGCAAAAGAATTAACACTACAAATGTAGAATTAGTTTCTATACTTTATACAGTTCAAAAAAAGAGATACACATATGTAAATACTAACACCTATAGTATGTTGTACTTCAGGAAGAGATAATTTAGGATTACAATAAATGATTGCTATGGTTTGAATGTTTGTGTCCTCCCTAAATTCCTATATTAAGGTCCTGACCCATAGAGATGATAGTGTTAGGAAATGTTTTTTGGGAGATACTTGGATTGTTAGGGTAGAACCTAATGGAATGAATGAATGGAATTAGTACCTCATAAAAGGGGCTCCAGAGATACCGTTAATCCATTCAACCTCATGAGGACCTGACAAGAAGGTGCCAGCTAAGACCTAATAATGAGATCCTAACTAGGAGATGGTCATCTCACTGCCTTAATCTTGGACTTTTGAATCTCTAGATTCAAACTTATTGTTTATAAGTTAGTCTTAGTTTTTCTGTTGTAGCAGCTTGAGTATAGTCAATGATATAACATGTGATGTATTATGAATATTCTGATAAGAAAATTTCCCAGTTATATATTTTTTTCAACTTGTAGTATGAGTAGAGTAAAATGCGAATATTTTCCTATAGCTCTTGGAGGTTTTGAAGAATAAGGCTTTGCAACCTTTTAGAAATGCCTCATCCAAAACTATCAGAATACATACTTTTCTCAAGCCCAAATAAAACATTTACCAGTATACCACACTTGAGCCATGGATATAATTTTAAGTCAAAGAGAAATCATACAAAAGATGTTTTTAGACACAGTAGAATTAAATTAGAAATAATATATACTAGTTATCTATATAACCCCCAATTATTTGGAAAATAAATAACACTATTTTAAATAACAAATGAGTTAAAACAGAAGTCTCAAGAAAATTTTGAAAATATTTTGAACTAAATAATAATTAAAATTGAAATGCTAATTATTGATAATTGAAACAAGGATAATATTCAGAGCAAAATCTATAGTATTAAATGCATGTATTAGAAGAGAATAATGCTCTTAAATCAAGAACTTAAATTTCTACCATATGAAAATAGAAATAAAAGTAATTTAATAGTAAAACAAAAAGTACAGTGAAAATCAAAACAGAAAACTAACTGTTCATTAATGTTATCACTACCTTTTTTACTGACAGATCTATCAACATATTTTCAACTTTTTAAATATTTTAAATGTCTTCTTCCAGATGAAAGAGAGAGAAAAGTTTCTCAAGGAATTTCCAACCATTTCCTTCTTTTTCTCTTTCGTCCCTATACTTAAAATGTCACTAGGCCATTCCTTCTTACTGTCATATGCTCCTAGATGTCTTATCTTAATGTTTGCTAAGTCTGGTCATATGAGGTAACTCCATGGTGGCTTTGCAGCTAGCTCTCTCGGTCTTTTTTCTTAGATTCTTTCCAGTACTGACATGTCTAGTCTACCTTTATTTAACTTTTACTAAGATTTTAATATGGCTTGATTGTTGTGAAAAATACATAGGTGGCTTACTCTGACTCTAAGCAATATGCATTACATTTTTTAAGTTCCTTACTTGACACAACATCTTATAAGTTTCCTAGAGTATAGCATCTTCTTAGGCTAAGAACCAGAAGGTTCAGGTTATAAGATTCATATTCCTAGGAATATTTGGTCTAATATTTTTATAAAATCAACCTTAATAATACTTCTGAAGTATTGTGTGTTTATATGTGTGTGGTTGTGTGTGTGGGAGACAGACAGTCAGACATAAACAGAGAGACACAGAGAAAAAAAGAAAGAGAAACAGAGACAGATGGAGAAAGAGACCGAGTAGAAAGAGAAATAGACATCTTAAAAACTGTGTTATCTATAGAGAATTACTGAAACAAGGAAAAGCAATCAAATGTGTACTTAGCTTAAGATTTCTCTGTTGTTGTTGCAGTGCTTGTAACTTCAGGAGTAAGGAAATAATTAGGTACAAATGAATTTTAACTGTATGTGGAGAAATCTTAATTTCTGATGATACAATATGTTTTAAATTTACTCACTATGACTTATCAAAGAAGGCTTGTTAATTTACAATATATCAGAAATAATTTCCTTTAAAATCTCATTTTTATATGGTACTTATGGCTCTAAACTTCAATTACATGAAACATGTCCCTTATGTGGAAAACCTAACATCTTGATTTTTTCCAACAAATGAGACATACATATAATAAGTCTCTTACTTCTGGTATGTTTTCCTAGAGATATCTTCTTTGGTTTTCTAATTCCAAAATGAACTAACAAAATGTATATTTCAGACCACTAGATATGTGGTACACCTCATCAAATGTTTATGACATACAAAATATAAGTGAGAAACATTGTCATTGTTTTTGTTATGAAGAATGTCAGGACAACCTTAGGCCTGATTTCCCTCTTGTTGGATAAGCTAGGTGCTGAGAGGTTGAGCTTTCCCACACTTCAACAAATAATCTCATTCTCTTGCCTTCGAGAGCAAAGATTAATCATTCAAAAACTTAATGAGCTGAAAAAACAAATATCAATAGAAGAAAGGTGCCTGAGAACTTTAAAATAAAATAAATTATTTTCATTTGAAAAGTAAATGAGCTGATTTATAAATCTCTTTTCTTTTATATTTCTCCATTTGTACTTTCTGTAATTTTACCTTCTTCAAACCCTCAAAGCTAGTCAACTATGAAACATTTTTTTACTTTTCTTCCAATTTAGAACATATTTCCACCTTCAAATATTTTTATATTTTACATACCTTTACTCAAAATTTCCTGTTTTCTGAATATTAACTGATGAAAATTCATATGTGTAAGTATAGAATAAAAATTAAAGACAAAGGACTATTTATTTAATAATTCACCGGAAAATATTTCTAGTTTTGATATGTTACATATACAACCATCCTTAGTAATATGTTCTTCAAAAATAACTTTCATATTCATATTTTTACATGTATTATTTTATTCTCATGAAATTTTAATTTGAAATAGAGTAATATGGTACACCTCAGTTGAATTTTTAGAGTCATAAGTCACAAAATTTAATTGAAATCAAATAATAACTATATTAAGTAATAGTCCTAAGTACAAATGCTAATGAAATAGTAGGCCCATTGTGACTTGATTTTTTTCTGATAGCGAAATTCTTCATTCAATAATTTTTTCACAGTTGAGTGCCGTCACATTGAGGACTCAACTTGGAAGTTGCTTCCTCAGAAATTTTTTCCTGGACACTTTTTAGAATAATATCCTAGAGTAATGTTCCTCCTCCAAAATTTCTCATTAAATTCTTCATTTTCCTCTTGGTTCTTTACTTTAGAAATTGTCAATTATCAATATACTAATTTTTACAAAAGTTTAGTGTATGCTCCATTCCATTGAGAAGGGAAGCCATGCAGGAAAAAAAGCTTACAACAGGGTCTGGTTTAGGAGAAGAAATCTAAAAGAGTTATGAAAAAAGAATTAAGTAAATCAAATAGTCTTAAAGCACAAGTAGTAATTTCCCCTGAGAGTACATAAATGAGGGTTAATCGCTAACCATTCTTATTTGGTCTTGTACCCTATTTGCTACAAATGTCCATCCTGAAGGTCAAACTGTCCTTGAATAATTTTAGGGTATTTGGTATTTTCTTCATTCCTTATTCTTTTGCTGTCCACCATCTTTCAATCTAAACTATCAACTTTTCTTATTCCTTGGCATCACATCTTACTAGTCAGCTTCTGGTGCCAAATATTATGAAATGATTCTTGAAAGTCTAATATATGATATTTCTTACAAACGTATTTGGATACAAGGTTTATAGCTACACAAAATGTCCAGAACCAAGAAAGTATTATCTTATTGTTCAAATTTGAACAAAGCTTAAATAGTTGCAAAGAAAAATGGGCAATTAAAGAGCTACCCCTCTTTCTGGTCTGAAGTAGAGAGAAGGCTAAAGAGCCAAGGTATAAATGTCTGACTTTGCAAAGAAGCTGCATCAACAACTGCAAAAACTTGTATTTTAGCAAATCAGTAACTTCAAAAAAAGGACAGACTTCAAGGAATAGCATTGCTAAAAATGCCTAGTTCCCTAAAGATGAAGTTCTAAATAGAAAGGGTCAATTTAAACAACCCTCCTTGTTTTCCTCAATAAATAGACAATATCAAAAATAAAAAAACCCAAAAAGATTAACTAGACACCTCCCTGGAATTTCTCTGTAAAAATCATTGAAAATATAAAATGTATTCCTTACACTGTATAAAATTCTCGCTGTGATAGTCAAAACTCGAACAACTTTCTCAAAGTAATCTGGTGACCATATCTGAGATTTGAGTCTTTATTCTTAAACTAATTTGGTTGATTCAATTTATTTTAGTCAACAATCTGCACTTTATAGTTTTTTCCTAGAGGTGTGACTGGAAATTGGTGCATAATATCAGCACAACTCATGGTTTTTCATGTTGACCTGGGCAAATAAGTGGTTGTTGGTTTTATCATGTAGTTACTCTCCCCCATGTACTTTTCTATCCCAGACTCTAGAAGAAAGGCATCATGTGAGGTCTACACACAGAAAGTGGGGATTTATGTTCCCATTCAATTAGAATGACATTTCTAAATAATTTACTTGTAACTCTTTTGCACTAACAGTGTGTCTCTTTCTCCTGTTTATTAATTTATTCAATGCTTATTTCAGAATAATATTTGTTTTCTAATATGGGTTGTAATTTTTTTATATATAACAACTAGTCCAGTTTTGGCCATTTGGCTATTTGATTTGATTCCCATGCTTTTATCATAATCCTATCAATGCAGGTATTTTCAACAATCACTTCTTTCTTTTCAAGAAATAATTTTTATAACCATATGTCTTGCTTTTGTCTAAACATACATACACAGAGGAGAAAGAGAGAAAAACACAGGTAGATAATAGATTTATTTTATCAGCAAACAAAAAGGTTTATCAATTATGAGATAGACTTTCTTTATTAACTAAAAATTTTACTCAGCTGGCAATAATTAGAAATAGTACTTCATTAATGAATGTAAAACTAACTCAAGGTCTGTTACCATATTAATGAAATAACATACAAATATATATAAAATTTTATATTTCCAATGTGAATTAATAATCAGAGATGGATTGAAAAGAATGAGTATTGATTCAAGCATGCAAATAATTTTGACTTACATCACCTTTAGGCTTAAGAAACAAAATCACTGCTTCTGCACTTGTGGGTTTTTATTAATTATAAAAGTTTTATATCAAAGAAGCATAAGACAGAGGCTGTGCACAAAGGTCATATCATAGTTGACTAATGTAAAGCAGATGAGATAATTGCTAATTAAATTGTGATCAATTATCATTTCTTATTATAGCATATAAGAGTAATACTGGGATATTTTTATTATTTTTTCTTTCACCTATACTCCTCAATCATTCCTATGAGATGCTTATTTAATCAAACTGTCTTAATAAAATACTTAAAGTTCAGTCTTCCAAATAATTAAGAGCACAGATTATTTTGTCAATGAAAACTTGTCAGATACTTTATGCTTACATAAGTATATACAATACTTTCAAATTCTTCTGAATTATATATCTGGAATCAGTCATTATCACTCATAGTTGCAGTGTGGCAGAGTACTCAATATGTGGTAGATATATAATGACCATTGTTTAAAAAAATATAGTACAGTACAAGGGGCTACTTTTCTGGAAAAAAAAAACCACATTTTTTGATATTATAGGAACTTTGTATATTTTGCTAGTTATATGTGTGTTTCTCTGTCAGTATAAGGGCAGTCATATTCTTAAAAATGATGATCATGTAAACCTTTATTTTAGTTTTGTTGCATGCTATTGTTATTTTCACCCCTCAAACACAGACTATTCCCTGAAAATTTTAAATAAATAGTGCTATGATATTCAAGTTATTTTACAAAGTCCTCAGAATTTCCAGTAGAGATTAGTTTCAGTGTTTTTCTATTCTTCCCATATATCATCATGTCCATATAAGTTCAATCGTTTGGCTTTCTTGTGTACTATTTAGGAACATAAGGCTTGGAGTCAGTTAAACCTGGTCCACACACTTACATTGTGATCTTTTCTAAGTTATTTAACCTTTCAGCACTCCAGTTTATTTGCCCATTCAATGGCCTCATTAGGAGTTTTATAAAGATTAAATGTTGTAATCTGTGCAAAGCACATAGAGCAATGCCAGAAATCATCATTGTGATACTTTCAATGGGAAGTCAACCATGTACAGAAAGTATGTGATAAAAATCTAGTTATTGTTCTTATCACAGCTAGACAAAACAGAAGAAAAAACATTTTTCAAGTTTTGCTTGACACTATATAATAACCTTAATATTGCAGAGAAAATAAAAGGATTTTCACTTAATTTCTAGACTGCTTCAGAAATCCCAAATCAGAGGCTAAGGTCAAGGAGCAATGTGTTACCAAATAAAACCTTTAAATTTATAAAAGACTTTTGATACCTAATCTGAATCATATCAGGTTTGGATAAATTGAATTCAACCCAGGATGTAAAAACAGGAATACAAAAGTAGTTCAGGGAACTCTACATAACATTTTATATATTCCATTCCTGAAAATTACTGGATAAATGAATAGTCTTTAAATAAGTGATTCATGCACAAATACTGCATTATTAACTTTACTTTTGGTGTTTAATACCCAAACTAAAGAACTCAAGATGCCAACCTACCAAAATGCATGGTCATTGTTTGGTAACATATTGGGATTGAAATCCTAAAGTTAAAGAATAGTTTTATAAACAGTGGAGAGCATGAGAAAAAATAAATAAGTGTACATTCAATTAGTGTTATATGGGGCTTTACAAATAATTTTGTGAGTCAATAAGTAGCTCCTTAGAATTCTGCAAATTTGATTAGATCTCACAGAGTGGTCCCACTCCTGTTTATTAATATATTTATTTGGTATGTAGAAGAATTTAGTAATCAACTTTTTAGAATCACATAAATTAAAAACTTGAAAAACAAATAAATTATAAAACTACTCAAACCATAGAAGACAGTAACATGAAGAAATGAGCATGTAGCAATTTTGAAAAAGAAAAAAAGATAAGCTAAAGTGGAATAAGAGCCTATTACAAAGCAAGAAGAAAATCCAAATCCCTTACTGAAGGGAGTAGTACAGATGGGTACCTAGATTGTCCTAAAATAGATGACCATATAAGCAAGAGTGTAATGATAAGGTAGTTGCACTGAAAGGTCAAGCACCTTGAAGACGAAGATCTGAAGATTAGACTTCAGTAGAAACACGACTGGCAGCTACCTCAGGATAATGAGAAGGAAGGTCATGTTGCTTTGAAGGAAATAATTCCAGTTGCTGAGGGTCAAATAAATTGGATAGGAGAGAGATTGAAAACAGGTCTTTACCTTGAAGGCTGTTTTAGTAATGCTGGTGCAAAGTAAATGAATTCTAGATAAGGAATGTGGCAGTGTGAATAATGAGTAGGTCTCAGCAATGTCCCAAAGGGCAAAATGACAAGATAGTGATGGACTGGATGACAAAGTCAAAGGAGAGAGTGAGAAATCAAACATGATTTTATTCCTATGGCTTTCAGAACTAAGATGCCAGTGCTAGAAACTTTCTTAGGAGAGTATACTGAAGACTGGTTTTGTTCTGAGACATATCTGTCAGTCTGATATAGTGTGCTAGAATACCAGTCACAAATCATTGCATATGGATGTCCTTCTAGAAATGTGGATAACTAGTAGACTACAACTCTATAAGAAAGTGATTAATCTGTAGATTATAATAGACAAAGGGACACTACAAATACACAGACCTAACTTCATTATTAGAAGTAAGGCAATTTTTAGACTGGTAAAACTTTTTCCCCTTTTTATAACCAGCTTAGTATTTGGTATGAGAAAACTGATCAAAAGCACTTGTTAATTATAACCAATATAACCCTTTTCTTCCATGTGAAATATTAGACAAATTATGGAGTAATTAAATTTCATAAGATGTATGAATTAAAGTGTGGAGGGGGGAGGGAGGGAGGGAGAGAGAGAGAGGGAGAGGGAGAGAGAGAGAGAGATTGAATAAACTTTTCAAAAATTGGGTAAAATTTTCTATCCTAATATTCAGATAGCAGCTTTTTCCTGTAAACAAGTCAGCCTATTGACTAAAATAGTTGTGTTTTTATTCTCATCAATGAGTGAGTTAAATTAGGTAAACAAAAATTCAGATATTTTAGAATCAATAGTAGTTTTTGAAAGTTTATGGCATATTTATTTCTCATCTTAAAAAGAAAAGCTTCCCTCTTTTGATTTATTTAATAAAAAATTTTGCAATCACTACCATTTTAAAAAAAACACTGTGAGTTTAATATAAAAATAACATTATTGAAATATTTGGATTTTGACAGTCTGTAGTTTATCTTCTCTATACCTTTCTTGTTCAACTTCCAATGTTCTACTATATTCCAAAGAGAAAAGAGGTGTAGGGACAGTTATTTTAATCTTCACTTTCAAAGGTCTTTATGCCAAAGGAATTTAAAAATAGGGAAACTTGGGAAAACTGTACATTCTTTTCTATCAGTTAATAATTTTTGGATATCAACATAGACCTAACCATGTAACTCATATTTCATTTTATATGCTAATAAAAATATTAGACTAGTCTCTTCTCAAGTGATTTGGTAAAATTATGACACAATAATATCACAAGCTTATCCCTAGGGATAAAGGAGCTTTTCTGGGTTCTCTGCTCCATCCTAGTGAAGAGTGGAAGACTGGGAGGACAGAAGGGGAAGAAACTGAATGAGATGGAAAAGGAAACCTGGAGGAGAAACAAGGAACAGAGAGACTAGCAAATAAGCCATGCTTATAGGCCCTGGACTAGTACCAGGGAATTGAGGGATGTGGAAGGAAACTTGAAACTTGGAACTCAAATTTACTGAGTTTAATAGGAAAAAATTAGAATCTCCATATACCCATTTCACTTCCTTTTATAAAACAGTAAATGCATTCCTTAAAAACTACATCAGTCACTAGAGTTCAACTTAGTGGACATTTATATTCTATGTTCCCCCTTTGCTTTTGAAATCCTAGGTACAGTGTTCTTGTTTTCCTGTTAACCTTGCACACATCTCTGCCATGTAGTCTCTTCCATCATTGAACCTGCCTGGATCCTGAATGAAATAGTGTTTAGTACCATATGTGCCTCCAAATTTTACATATATTTGAGATACACATGAATAAACTCCTTGCTGGGAGATATCAGCAGTATCATTTTGTCTTTCAAAACTATGATTTTCTAGCATAAATCTCATAAATATTTTTATGCAGTATTTTTGTCTTAGGAATACTCAAAAGATCCCCATTTCTTCAATGCATAATTCTTTATCACCATGCAAGCTAATGAACAGCTACTGCGTTAGAAACATTTCTATTTTGATGGTTAAAAATGCATAATATAAAGGAAATCTAAATAGAGAGACTTCCAAGTTTTAGAAATGAAGAGGTTAAATCCATAAAATTAAACAGCTCCATTAAAATAGCAATATGAAAACACTGCAGAAGTGTGTCTGTGTGGGTATGTGTTTCTTCATGATTCTTATGGGTAAAGTTATCTTTGTCATGTTCCATCTGAGCATGATTTATTTATTATCTTTAAAAATAGTTCAAATCTATGTCTTTCCTGATGATTAGACATGTAGCTAAATGGGGATAGGAGAGAAAACAAAACCTACAGCCAGGTTTGTAGGTAAGATAAGAAGGGTTAAGGTGTTCTGGGAGATAAGCTGGCAGCAGATAAATGTGTGTTAGAAGAAGAAGGATGGATCATGACAGCTGAATTGAGAAATAAACACGGGAAACAAGACTTTACGTGGTGAAAATCTGGAAGGAATCTATTTACTTTTGCTCAAATGCAATGATTAGCTTAATTTGTTTATAATAAGACAAAAAGTAGGTAAAAAAAGTAATATTGAAAATTTAGAAAAGAGAATCATGCTAATGACAAATCTTAAAATTTAAAGACATGATTTATTATATTTTGGAATAACTACTCTGTTTAAAGTCACAATTCAAATCACAGTGGAACATAAGAAGAGAAAGAAAATTTTTAAAGGATAATGTGAAATGTAACTGAAAATGTGCGTGTGTTTTCAATGTAAATGACTTCATTCGGTGCATTTACATTTCTTTTGTAATTCTGGATGCCATAATAACATACATATTCACTGATTTGCCATTTCAGAGGTCTAAGGATAATTTTTGTATTTGTTAACTTTATTTATCCTACAAGTTTTATCTAAACAGTGGTCTTCCAAATAGATTTTGATTTGTAATGTAGAATAGTCTCAATTGACATACTGCTGCTCAGTCTTGTTTTACCTCTGCATCCTTCCAATCTACTCTAGATAGTAAGAGACAAAAACAATGGAAAATTCCACAATGTTCTACTCAATATTCAAACAATAGATTCTCTCGCATTTTCTCTCTGTCTGGTGGGCAGAGCTCCAAGATGGCCCTCATGATTTTCACACTATGTTGTGTACGCTTTGTACAATTCCTTACCCTTGGCAGTGAGCTATATCCATAACTTTTTTTTTTTAATGTCATGAGCATAAAGGGACACACTCCATGATTCTTTTACATTATAGGCAAAGATGAGGGGATTTTACAGGATTTTTCATCAGTTTTCCATATATTAGGTCAAATAAAGGGATATTCTTCTGGATGTCTGTCTAGTCAGATGCCCCTTAAAAGAATGGCACTTGTAATGCCCACAAAAAAATAAACAGCTATGATGGGGACTGTGAAGGAGAGAGTCAGTCTCTAGGAACCGATGACCTTGTTTATACTACGGTGAGAAACGCAATTCTGCCAACAACCAGGATGAGCTTAGTAGATTGTTAGCTCCAAAAAGGATCACAAACCAACATCTTGATTTTAGTCTTAGGACACCCTGATCAGAGCAATTAGTTTAGTAGCACCTAAACTCCTGATTTATAGAAGTTTTTAGATAACAGAGGTACATTGTTTGAAGAAGCTAACTTATTTACGTTTTATTTTTAAAGTGTTTCAATGGGTGTAGAGGACCTTAAGAATAAAGTCTTTAGCATGGCGTCAAGACTATCCATGAAGGAGGCTTCAATGTGCTCTCAAGCCTGCCAGCCTTCTCTCTCACCAGCTCTTCTCAGTTCATAGAAACCATTTTTGAAGGCTTCTTTCAAATGTTCACATGAGTCAGACTCTTTGCCTCCAGTATTTCACATTCATTTGGTGAACTCCATCATCTCACTACTACCACTCTGATAAAAGCCACAGTAGTCTTTTTCCTGAATTGCAGTTATAATTGATCTCCCTGCCCTTGCCCTTCTCCTCCCACTACAGCCTTTGCTTGACAGAGCAGTTAGACTAAAACTCTTAAAAGATAAGTCAGATAAAGATTATACTCCATTCAGATATTCACAAAGTCACCCAGTTCTCTTAGATTTCTTGTTTTTGTTTTTCACTTTAATGAAATATAGGCATCAAAATTACTAGAAAGACATCATTCAGTCTGACACCCTGCCCCCACCACCCTTATCTTTCTAATCTTATTTTCCTAGGTTTCCCCACTAGTTCACTTGGCTCCAGCCTGACATTTTTCCTTCTTTTTCTTCTTTATTTTACTGTTCCTTTTTATACTTAATGTACAGCTGTACTTTCCTGGAATGCTTTTCCCCCAATAGACGCATATACTCACTTCTGGTCACTCAAATGGTGACTTACCAGTGAATCTTTCCTTAACCATGTGATATAAAATAACAATTGACCCAATACTTTATTTCCCTTATATTTCCTTCCCTGTACCATTTATTAAAGTCTTTTATTCTACATTTTCAGTTTTCTATTGTGATTGTTTTTAATGTTTTACTTCTTAACATATAGATTCCCATGAAAACATAGATTCTTTTCCCCTTCATTCTGTATCCCTCAAACTTGGTACTTGGATTAATGATTAGTACATAGAAGAAAATCTTGTAAAATAATTGTTTTACCTAAATATGTATGTATTTTTTCCTGACACTGTATTTTCTGTTCTCTCTCCCCTGCCAACTCTTAAGAAGTATATTTGTTTCCTAATTAGTTCTTTTGTTCTCACTCTTATGTCTCTCTGCAATTGTTTTCAAAGAGCCAATGACCTTCTTTATACTACAGTGAGAAACTCAATTCTGCCAACATCCTGAATGGGTTTAGTAGATTGTTAGCTCCAAAAAGGATCACAGCTATCTAATTATAGTAATAACTGTGTTGAACTACTACTGCTACTAACTTACTGTAACTGTCATCTGCTGAGTGTATATTTCAAGCTATAGGGAAACTCTGTTTTTCATTATTTTCCCTTGTGACTGATACAATATCCACAACATAGTATGAGAGATAGTATGTTATTTGTTATAAGCAATATATGCTACATGTTATACTGCTATACTGTGCAAATTTCTTTTGATGAATCTATTCACACTCCCTGATTTAAAAATGTATACAAACCATTTAACCATTTTAATCAACCACTAAGCAGTTTAAATTAGTATATCATTTGATTTCTACTCTTCCTATTATTTTTCATTCTAAAGTTTAACACATCCAACAGAGAAACTCTAAATAAATTGCTTACTAATAGCTATATGAAGGCCAAAGACCCATTACTTAATAAAAAGATCTTTAATATTTCAGTTTTCTGAAGTGAAAAATTTGAAGACACTTATGCTTAGTATATACATTATAGTTATATAAACTTGCCTATAGTATGTTATGCACAGAAATTTAGTGGGATGGTATTTTCCAGCATCCTTTAATAGCTTCATTTTGTGGAACAGGAATTATTTAGCCCAATGCTGTCAATTTTATAGTAATTCTTGTGTGTCATTTAGAGGTATCCATCCAACATAATGACAGCTTGTGAAGAAAGACATAAGAATTAGTAGCCATGATAAGAGAAGGTAGATGTAGCAAACCCCCCTTCTTGATTCTCTTAATCATAGTTAAAGCTTCATTTCTAGGTAAAATTTTCCCATATGTCATTAGACATTACAAATGAAAGATTCATATCTGAAACTGTGTTTACTTTCCACTTTAATGACAGACATTTAAGGGGGACAAAGAAGTAAGATTATAGTTTTTGATTATAGCAGACTTCTTAGAATGGAACAATGAGTAATTTAGGTATGTTTTTATTTTTGCTCACACCTACCCAATACATGGCCCTTTCTTTCTACACTTATTGAAGGTCTGAGTTTTCCCACTTAACAAATAATTGAGTTCCTGTTTAACAGATAATACACCACAAACTTGAACTCTGTCAATGCAACTAAGCTGGAAAAATGATCGCTGCAAAGCCTCTGACAGCAAACTTACCAAGAAATGCAGAGATGGCAGATAATGGCAAGCAACTGACAATACCACAGTTGAGTCAACAGTTGGAGGATTTTATTTTAGGGAAAAATAGGACTTCAATGTGGGATTTTAACTACACAACAAGGAAAATATATCCAGCTTTCCACTTTCTATAATAAAATACTTCACTCATCCAAATTAAGAGAAAACTGATTAGCATTTTGACTTTATAATAGCTTGAGGCTCTGGGTCAAAAGAACAGTCTTCATCAATGTTAGCTACTTTATAGACCTCATTACTAATATATAACCCTTGCTTAAAATTACGATATTGCCATATTACCTGGAATTTTGTTTGATAAATGATAACAGTATGAAAGTATCACTAAATCATAATTTTAGAGAGTGTAGCTCATTGAAATTTTCTCTGATATGTTTTATGAAAAGGGGATATCTCAAACTCTAATTAATAACCTTCCCTGAAAAACTTTTCTAGAAGAGTACTGAAAAGACTTAAGGATAGCCAATAATAGTCTGACATCCCTTTTATTTCCAAAGGAATCATTTGCTATTAATAATAGTAAGCAGGGTTTCTGAACATTTTATGAGAGCATCATTCCTTTAACTTGTCAGTTGGTTTTATGTTTTAAAAAGGAGGACGATGTGGTGAGCCGGGCTTGCAGGCATATATAACTTCATGGAAGGTGAAGAATCTATGATCTTTCATCAGACAAGGCACTGCATTTTGCCATTTAGTCAATAGCAGAGTCATTGCTATCTGAAATATCATTGTAAAGATATTTCCCAGCTTAGATTATATAAAACTATTTGCATATTTGTTAGTATCAGTTTATTCATCTGCATTATATAAGGGATACTTAGATGGAGATACTTAAAATATTTGTGCCATTTTCTAAACTATATACACAGATTTCAATTTGGCTTAACAAATTAATGTTATTAATTGTCTAAATTGGAAAATATTATCCAGATATCCAGAAGTACTAGATATGCCTTCTTTTGTGAGTTTAATCTCAAGGTCAAACACATGTTCTTTATCAATAACATGACTTAACTGTCTATAAATTTCCTAGTAGTACAAAGGAGACTAGACATATACATTTCTCAGTAGACATAGTGTTGGTAATTGCAGGTAAGGGGGCTGTCGTGTGGAAATATCCCTTTTACAGTAACCTAAGGGTCTCTGATTCTCATCACCTGATACAACTACCCTGTCATTGTGATAAACCAAAAAATAATTGTTTCCACTCATTTCCACATATCTTTTGGACTAAATAATCATTTCTTAGACTATGTGCTTAAGAATACTCTCCTGCATGGTGTTAATGTTTGTTACAACAAGAAAATGTGTTCACAGCTCTAGCATTTTTTTATATATAATATTTTAAAGAGTAGATTTCTTCCAGACGTTAATATGGTAATGAGAACTGAAAATTTCAAAATAATGTAGGTGGGTGAAGTGTTTATAAAATGTTCTAAGCTGACTTGCCCAAAATGTTTTTCAAAAATCATTTATAAGAAATGTTTCAAGTTATCTTTCAAATTCCTACATTACACGTGGTACAGCTGACAATTTTACTTACCCTGTTTTTGAAGATTTAATTTGAAAGACTGAAAATTCTTCAGAAAAGAAAGCAAATATGTATTTTTAAACAAAAAGAATCAAATAGTGTGATGATAATATGACTAATTGTATATTTTGGGCAGGAGGAAGTTAACCTAATATGCCAAATTAAATGCTGAACATTGTTTTTGTATATTTTCTATAGATAACAGTTTTATATATAAATTAATAATCTTTACTAGTGGGAAAATGGATTCATAAAGAGATGACCTGGTCTGTTAAGGTATAGATTTTTTTGCTGTGAAGAAAAGATCCAAAATGCAGGTTCTCAAATATGATAGATGTTTGCTCTGGCTTATGTCACAAGCAAAATGAAGATGTGTGATCAAGGTTCAGTGGCTCAGATCCACAAAGTCATCTAGAATATTGGTTTCATCTCTCTCCTTTCTCTGCCTTCTCCTAGTGTTCATTTTGTTTGGATGGTTGATGCTAGTTTACCTATCTTTGCCAACAGTACCATGTCTATATTGCAATCCAAGAAAATGGGGAAATAGTGAGAAAAGAAAAGTTATAAAGAAAATAATTTTCAGACATTACCCATTGGAAAGGGAGTCTGAAAAATTGTCAGTAGTTTGTTCCTCACTGAAACTTGTCTAGACAGGATGTTACATTACTAAAGGAAGGAGAGTGGACACTAGGGGTAAATCTTTAGTATCTGCCAAAGAAGAGAGTGAGAGAGAAAGAAAAGAGAGAGAAAAGACCATTTTACATTGAAACATAATGTTTCACAATATACAAACCAAAATACATAACAATGATAATAATAATAAAAGTAATTATAAATTACTGTGTGCCATGCAGTGCTAAAAATATTTTGTATACATACATCAAATAATTTGATTCTCATAACCCTAAGGTTGTTGCCACTTGATGGATGGCAGAATTGAAGCAGTGCTTTGGTAACCTGTGCAAAGGCACACATGTATAAACAATGACCTGGAACTCTAAAGTGGCTAGGTCTGGGAGCCTGTTTTTCTGCATCTGGCTCTGCTGCTTCTCCCAGTCCAGTTTTGCATGAATAGAAGGGTTCTTTATATAATTTGATCATTCCTATATGTTGACAGTGTTGTAATCCAAGTTAACTATTTTTTAGAAAAGTCAGGAAATGAGAATTTAAGTCATTGATAAGTATTTTTTTCTGTTTTATATTATATGAGAAATATTGGAGGGTGATGAGGCTTATCTAATCTAGATATAGGTAGCAGTGCATTATATTAAGCTCTAGGGGTTCCACACTATGATAGCGCACCATCATTTGGTTTCAGAATTCAGTGGGATGTGTCTTTGCTTATAAAATCCCCATTCACTGTGTATCTCTTATGATAGACTGTGCTAATCAACAGTGTACATATCTAGGTCCTTGGATTATTTTTAAAAATATCCTTTTTTTAAAAAATAATCCATTTTTTAAAAATGTCCTTAGGCTGTAACTAAAACATCACTACATAATAGTGTTAGATAATTTTTAAAAACCTTGGGTATTTGGCATTGTGCCAAATTTATAATGGTTATTTCTAAATGATAAATTTTGAATGTTGTTATTTTATGCAGTTAGGATCCACTAAGGAATTTCTACTAAAAAGTATGATTGATACAATCAAATAATACTTAGCAGAAATTACTGTGGTCACATCAGAATGGATTGGGCTAAAAACAGAAGGAAAGTGGGTGAAACAGGTCTTAGAGGTTAAAGTAATGAGAAATAAGCAGCTGGGTTTAATTTGAGGAGAATGAATCTCAATAGGAAAAAAATAAGAACATGAAACTGATATTAAATTATAATTGCATTCCATTATGAATTTTCACTTATTCTTAATCAAATCAGCTACAGGTTTCTCATAATACAACTTTACATATTATTTTGCTAAAGTGTGCATTAGTTTATTCACTAAGGACTGGTTTCATAATCTGCTGTGCACTGAGAAGCAACATTATTTAAATTATTGATCATTAAGATATTAACATAGAACTCTTAATGAAGATACAAATACCTAAATTCAAAATGAACAGAGCAGGGAAAATGCCTGTGTCATTTTTTTTTTTTTTTAGAATAAATTTTCAGAAAATTTGCAGATGTATAATAGTTAAATGTTATTAGAGAGCAGCATCCTCATTTAATATGACAAATCATGAAACATACATAACATATGCTGGATTCATTAAATACTGGCAAGTAATAATAAGTTATTAGTGATAATACAAATAACATTTTAATTTTATTCATATTTAAATAACATGAAGCTATGCTTATGGGAACATGTAAGATAGACTGAAATAATGCTTGTTAGGTGTTCTTTAGCAGGATTATTTAAAATGAACCACAATTTATGAGATGTATTGTAAATATATTTATCTCTAACCTGAACAGTTAATATGAGATATAGTGTTTTTAATAATTTACATTTCTGAATGTTCTAATGATCTAAGCATAGAAGATGCTGTTGATAATAATTTAAAAATGTAACCTAAAAGTACCTAGATGTAAGGTATAGTATTACATAGTGATAGTTTATCTAACTATAACAGTAGTCCTCAAATGGGGTAATAATTTCTCTCCCTGTGGCTCTGCCCCAACCCAGGGACATTTGACAATATCTGGGACATTTTTTATTACCATGATGGTGGACAAATGGGGTTACTACCAGCAACTAATGAGCAGAAGTCAGAATTTTTAGGTTACTAAATATCCTGCAATGCCCTCACCCTGAAAAAGTGGAATTATCTGGACAAAAATATCAGTAATACCAGGGCTGAGAAATTCTGACTAACTTATAATGTTAGCTTATAATGTAAACCGTAAAAGTAGAATGCACATACTTAACATACTTATATGATGATATCTTCTGAGTGGCATCAGATTGTGAATATTAAATAGCATTCCGTACAGATAAGATTTTGCCTAGGTTTAGGGTTTGGGGCCTAGCTGGCCACAGTACACACAGACTGCTGGGGGCTGGGCTGGGTGCGGGCTCAGGTTCAGGTGTGGTGTGGTCTAGGGGTTGAGCAGGTGCCAGCATTTGCTAAAGAGCTGGGGTTGGGCTCCTGCTCTCGGTGAAGGTGAGAGTCAGTTGGAGTGTATGGTCTGGGGCACAGAGGCAGCCTAGGGTGAGGACGCATGGTCACTCTTCATGCTAAAGTTTTGGGTCCCGGCTAGGGTTCGGGCCTAGGGTTAGGGTTGGGACCTGGCTTCACGCAAGAACCCAGGGCAGGGTGTAGCTGAGGCTGCAGGGGCACGGTGGGTGTAGGGGGTGGGGACAGGTTGGGTTACAGCTCAGGGCCCAGGCTCTAGGCTGGGACTGACATTTCAGGATAGGGTCTAGGGTTAGGGTTAGGGGACTGGACAGGAGCAGTGCCCAGACGGAGGTGCATTTAAGGTTGAGGGCACGAGCCAAGCTGAGGGCACCGCTCAGCTCAAAGGAGGGGCCCAAGGCTTTGGAATGGACCAAGGTTGTCTACAGGACAACCTAGGGCTAGGGTCTGGGCTCGGACTTGCAGGACACGCAGGTCACGGCCAATGGCTCAAGTTCAGTTGGTGGTCAGGGCCCAGCGTAGGGCACCAGTTGATCCAAGACTAGGACATGGCTGAGAGACAGGGTGCAGAGGCCCGCCTAGGGTTAGAGTTTGGGGCCAACTAGGCTTGATGACCCGGCTGACAGTTCATGCAGGCTGCCAGGGGCTAGGCAAAGTGAGGCAAGTGTTCAGGCATGTGTGCGGCCTAGGGTTTGGGCAGGAGCAAGCTTTAGGTGATGGGCTAGGATTGGAGTTCGGCCTCTGGTGAGGTTGGAAATTTGGAGGGCATGGTCTGGGGTGTGGCAGCAGGCTAGGTTGAGGATGCGTGGTCCCTTGTGAGTACGTGTAAGGGTTCCACAAAAGTTTTGGGTTAGGCTAGGGTTCAGGCCTAGGGTTAGGTTTAGGACCTGGCTTTGGAAAGGCATCCAGAGGAGGATGTGACTGAGGTATCAGGGACATGTTGGGCATAGGGGGGTCATGACAGTTTGGGGGTTTAGGGTACAGCTTAGGGCCCAGGCTACCAGTTGTGTTGACATTTCAGGGTGGGGCCTAGTGTTAGATTTAGGAAATAGGGCGGGGCAGAGCCCAAATGGGGGTGTAGTTAAGGTCGAGGGCATGGGCTAGGTGAAGGGCTCTGCTCAGCTTGAGGATCAGGCCTAGGGTTTGGGCATCAGCCAGGGTTTTCTCTGGGACACAGGCCATGGTTAGGGCCCAGACTCGCAGATGATGCAGGGCCTGGCTAGTGGCCCAGGTGCTGGTGGCAGTCAGGGCCTGGTGTAAGGCATGGGTCGGCCCAAGCCTAGGGCTTAGGGTATGGCTGAGAGGCAGGTGCAGGGGCAAACCTAGGGTTCGTGTTCTGGGCCTGGTGTGCTAGAGGGCCTGGCCGATATATGGGTAGATTGCCAGGTGTCAGGCGTGGTGAGGTCATGGGTTCGGGTGCTAACTAGGGGTGAGTCAGGGGCAAGCATGGCGATGGGCTAGGTTTGGGCTATGCCTCTAGCAAGGGTGAGTCAATTTTTAGTATATACATAAGAATATAGGGACTGACAATATTCATTCTATGTTTATGTGAAAGCTCAAATTCAGTAAAAGCACTTTCCTATTCATTGTTTGTGAGTGTGTGTGTTTATATATACATACACATTTTCTTAAATATTATTTTTAAATGAGTATTTCTCTATATTTTCAAGAGGAAGAATTGTATTAACCAGTTCTTAGAACAAAAATAAGATCAGTACCAAAGGACCAAGAAAGAATAGCATTAGAATAGGAAGGGTCCTTCCTTGTGAGCTGGTAAGATGGTGTTCTTGTAGAATTTTCTTGCCAATGTAGAAGTATACAAGGGGCTATAGTCCTGAAAATGGACAACATAGAATTCTGAAACTTTCAGGTGAGAATTTCCTTCTTACTGCTTCTAGATCTACCCCTAATTTTATTTTCCTTAAATGTACTCTCAGATTTTGCATGCAGCTTCATCTTTCTTGATTTATATTTCATACTTTTCACCAACTCATCCTATCTCTTAGGAAAGAGTGATGGGAAAGTCTATACAAATTAGGTCTACTACCAAAATAGCAAACAATAGTATAAAATGAGAGGAACTGATTAGAAACTTAATTGACAGAGATATGTTACATAATTTCTGGTTTATTTTCCCTCATGAAAAATATTGTAGTTTGCTTTGTAGAATATTCAAGTATTTTGAAATATGTTTTCAGCAATCTTGATGACAGTGATAAAAAATTGGATAAGATCATGATAACAGATATCAGAACGGACAGATCTTTGGAGGCTGAGACTCCAACAGTGGATTGGTTCCCTCTGTATTCTGGAGAATGAAGCAGAGAGCAAAGTAATAAACTCTTTACTCAGTGGAGCTGGGAATAATCACTTAGAGACAATGAACAACAAGAATGGAAGATGTTAATGAAGACCTATGAGATAAGTATTCAACATTTAGCAATGATTAAATGCTGCCAGGAGTGTCCTTTCCAATTTTGGACATTATAATTAACCAGAAGCACAACTTAGAAATAATTTGAGGAACAAAGACAGAATTAAAATAAAAGTACAGAAAATACTAATATGACTCAAATGGAATAGAAATAATACAATAAAATATAATGTTAATGTGGGTAAGATTTATTTTTACACAGTGCTTGTGGAAGTGTGAGCTCATATAGCCATCTAGGAAAATACTCTGGTGGTACCAATTAGATTTAGAAGAGCATATCCTATAAGATTGCTGTTGTTCACTGAGTCCTAATCGTGAGTTCTGAGGATAAATTTGGGGTTTGATCTCATATACATATTTAATTAACTGAGATTAATAATATGTAAAACACTGTTATTTAATCTATATTTTGTACAGATGTATTGCCCAAGTAAGAACTCTTAGAGAAGTTGAGTTTTTAATTATTCATACTTTATAAACATTTTAAATTTACTTCCATCTCACTATAGTCAGTTGGATAATAAAAGTGAAATAATACTAGTTTCCTCAAATGTATCATCCATGCCCTTTACTCACATATTTAAAGATAAATCAGTAATCATGTAATCTTGTACCCTTTTTAAAGTAAGACAGACAAGATTCTACCAGTAAATTAAAGAACAGAAACCAGTGTAACCATGAAGCAGAGACTGATAGAATTCAACCATAAAACAAGGGATGTTGACAGCTCCCAGAAACTGCAGAGAGAGTCCAAAGAGCAAGTATTTTCTCCTAGAATCTGCAGAGGTAGTGGAGTCCTTTTGACATTTGGATTTCAGCTCAGTGAAAGCAGCATCAGATTTCAGTCTCCAGAACTGTGAGAAAGAAAACAAAAAATGTATTGTTAAGTCACTGAGTTTGCAGTAATTTGTTAGAGCAGCTTAGAGAATTAAAACAGGGAGAAGAAATGAGTTATGAGGATCTTTGAAGACAGAACAGATTTTGGGAGAACTATCAAGAGGAAACCTTTCAGACATGTGAAGTTTGAGAAATCTACTGGAGATGTAATTGGGCACATGGAGAAGAGAGTCAAAGAATTTGGGGGGAGATTTCTGTATCATATAGAGAAATAGTCAGCATGCAGATTTTAGTGAAATTGTGGAACAAGATGATCTAGATAGTCAGAAAAAATATAAAGGTTGAACCATTGAGCCTGGGACCCTCTTGTATTAGAGATTATGGATATAAGGAAGAGCCAAAATGAAGTTTGAGAAAAGAATGATCTGAATTATAATAGAAAAATAAGAAAGGTGCCCTAGCAGCTAAAGAAGAAATGTTTTAAAAACTGTACAACTAGGGCCTCCCTGGTGGCACAGCTGTTTAATGTCTCAGCACTATCAAGCTATTGCCAGCCACTATGACATGAGTTCTATCCCCTGCCAGGGAGCAAACTCTCATGGTGCAGCAGATCTCTAATATCTAGCAGTGTATTTCAGTCAGTCCCTCTATTTTGCTCCCCATTCTGTCTCTGGTGAATCTTTTTACCCACCCACTCCCAGCACCTCTAGCCTATACCTCAGTTCTTCCATGCATAAAACAAACAAACAAAACTGTACAATTCACTATATCAATATTTATAAGGAGTTGGCAACATGCAGCTCTCCTGCCCGCTTGTGATTATGCAGGACTCTCTCTTTTTCTATCTCTTTTTCCTAATAAACTTGTCCTTTTAAATTTTATGCATATATATATATAAACTTGTAAAGACAGTTAAAATAGAGAGTATGGAATTATTTTACTTTTAGTCACAAAATCATTGATAAACATTTAAAAAAGTTTCAGTGGAAGAGTTGGGAACAAATAGCTGATTGGAGATTGGACTGGGTCCAAATAAAAGTGGAAGGAAAAAATTCAAGAAAGTACAAATATAGCCAACTAATCTGAAAGTCATTTAAAATTATATGGATTTTCTATTTGAATTGCTGAGTTTAGTATAATCTATAAATTAAAATAAGGCTCACAATAGCCAAATATTGTGATATCGTGTATAAATAAAATTGGGCTTGTAAATATTTGCCCATCATGTCTTTAACCCAGAGGGACATAGTACAAATAGATTATATATTAGGCATAATGTTTTCTTCATTCCAACATAATGACAATATATGGTAGTTAGTTAAGATGCAAACTGAAATTTTAGTTGGACAATTAATCTTTGACTATGAAGTCATCACCATATAATGGAGTAAGGAAAACTTCCTCTATACTGCTGAAAAATTTGGATAGTCACTTGGAAAAATGAAAAAAGAAACTATATCACTAGTTAATACTAGTTAATCCATACACAAAAAATAATTCAAAATGAATTAAAGACATGAATGTAATGACTGAAACATAGTAAACATAAAAGAATACACAGGTCATACTTTTCTGGATGTCAGCTACAGAGATTTATTTGGAGACTCATTGCTGAGCAAGGGAAATAACAATAAAAATGAACAAATAGGACTATATTAGTTGGAATAAAAAGGTTTTGTACCCCCACAAAAACCTCCACAAACATGAAAGTATTTTTATTGCCACTATACCTACTAAACACTACAATTTGAAGTTATATTTGCATACATAATGTCCAACATAAATTTCTATCCTTGGTAAGTAATAAATAGTTGATGAGTAAAGAAAAACACATGTGTTAATGAATTTGTTCTCAGATTACACTTTTATACTTACTAAAGGTAATGCTATTGACATATTGTATATGAGTTAATCAGAAGGAAAGGTTAATTGTTTACCAAAGTAATTGTGAAAATTATATTCCAGAACCTCAGCCCTGTCCCTCACTAAATGAGATGTAAAAATGATGACCTCTGGAGACATAGAAATACATCTCTTAGAAATTAAATTCCCCACAGTCCCTGATTTTCACATTCCTGATAGAAACGGTCTCATTTGTACAGAAGATTTAAATCAAGTTCATATATTACATTTATTATGGATTTTTAAGATACAGTAATACTGCATCCCAGGGGTGACACCTATTTTGAAGTCACCTTATTAGTTTACTTATGACAAGAAGTTAGCAATGAAGAACAAGTTGCTGTGCACAATGTCTCTTTTCTTGATAGCTGAGGATATTAATTCATGAGCTGCAAGCAAGTACATTGATCTTTCTAGCCATCTAGAAATAAAATGTCATGTAGAGCTACTAGTTCTTCATTGCTATTCCTGTACAGTTTCCCCCTCCCTTGATATTTTTTCCCTCACATTAAGAATAAAAATGTACCTACCCTATTCTTATGAAAGATGGCAAAAATGACTATAGGTTTATAGGTATTCAGTCTCGTTAGTCTCTATTTGATAAGCACTGTGATATGCCTCAAGTAATAAAAAATATACTATCACTACTACCTCCTAAGAAACATTTTTTTTTTAATTTCCACTGCATTAAATTATTTTCTCCTCATATTGACCCTGAAGAGACCAAGACTGGACTGGATGGATGCCCAGGCTTACATGTAGAAAATATGGATAAAAGGGCAAAATACAAATCTCTTTGAATAAAATGCCTTGATAATACACTAGTAAATTAACAGGCAGTCTAAATTATCTGCCTAAATTATAGCCATTTTCATAGAAAGCCTCAACATCTTTGAATATGGTATGATGAGTGGGCACACACAGAAAGGAATTTGTTTTTCCCACAATATTCCAGAATACCTTTCCACTATAAAACATACTGAGTGATACAAAGGAGACAGATATGACCCAGAGTGACATAATCCACCATCCAGAAAATCCAGATGTTAGTAGAAGGATTAAAAAAAGTCAGTTAATGCATATATATACACATATATATATATATAACTTCATACATATTTTACCTTTGCCTGTAATGTCACCAGACAAGTGAGAGTGTCCAGGGTCCCTCAGTCCCAGTCCAATCCCACCCTCCAACAAAACAAATGTATAAGCTGTTAGATAAGGGAGCAAACCAGCTGTTGTCCACTGTTGTACCCACTAGTAATCAGCGGGATGGAGCAAGGCACTCTGCTCCCAAGCCCAGAAAATTACTTTTAAGACCCTCAGCTGATAATTAGAAAGAGAACTCCACAACAGTGAGGGCAGGCAAGGAGTCAACAGCTATTGGCTAGCAAAAGAGCAAGAAGAATAGCTCCAGAAAGAGACCATTCTGGGCAGGAGAAACTCTGATTTGTGGGGCTAAGGGTCTATAGAGATCTACCAGTCATTCTGGGAGTTTAATTTTCATCAGTTTTGATGTGGCTCATGTAGATCCCAGAGGATTTGTCTTTTAGTTTAATGGTGGCTTAGGTCAGCAGTACCACATAACTCCTCTGCAATGAGGTAATATCACTTGCTTTCTTCTAAAATGTATATGAACACCTAATTTCTTGCTTGTAAGGGATAGCAAGACCTGTCAGGCACTAGGGGGCAAGGCATTTTTACTTGTTGGTGACATACTATAAGTATAGCCAGTTGGTTTTTCTGCATTGCTGGTTGTAGCCACCAAACCGTTCACTTAAATCCCTGTGAGGTCCACTTAATCTGGGACCAAACATTTAGAGATACCAGCAATCATGTAAGATGACCAAAAACTCTTTCAAAGTGGTTAGGACCAAACTTTAGAGATACTAGCAGGCATGTAGGATAACCAAAAACTCTTTTCAAAGGGGTTAATCCATGTCTCCAATTTGACACATTCTAGACTTCTATAATGGACAGAGACATTAAAATCATTTCTTGACAGGTTTTTCCTAAAGTCTTTTACATGTGCAGGTCTTCACATTCCTTTTGCCCTGGTGTTTAAGGATGGTATGAAGAATGAAAGTTTTTGTAAATAAGTGGTTTATTTCTACTGTAAAATATAATTTTTAATATATAAAGGAAAGGAATGCAAAAATTAATTTCTGTTACTAATTTCTTCATCAATGATATAATTTCAGAGTGTCTAGTTGGTGAACATGGAAACCATGTACTAATCATGCAGACACAGTGGGCATAACCTTAAGCTGGTGGTAAATCTAAAAAATCCATCTGCTAGGGGCAGTGTGTGTCTCAAGGGACCTTTTAGATCCTCATGGGATCTTTCATTTCCTCACAATCTCTGGTCCTTACAGGGCTGTTAACAGCAGTTAAGAGCAAGAAAAAAATTGATAAAAGGGGATTATAGAAGTTCATTTGGCCCAATGTATATTCTATGTGATGACTGGTACACTTTTGGGTCATTTACCTTTTTCAGATTGTGAGGAATTTGCCTGATGGTGAATATACTATCTGTAAGGAACAAAGATAGGTTTATAAATTGAGCAGAGAAAGAATGTATGTATTCATTTTCAGTTGTGTATTTAAAAGTCTTGTCAGTCCTTTGGTTCACTGGAGTTAAATTATCAGTCTCCTTAGTATGGGTTGCACTATGAATAATAATAATTTTACAGAGAGATGAATAGCCTGTAATAGAGGAACGATTATGGGTCAATTGGCAAAAGTACTATCAGCAGAGGTTAAGTATCCACAGAATTCCTAAATTGTACTGTATTGCCCTAATCAGACCACACTTGGATTCTCAAAACTGAGCTCCCTATGACATTCTGCTCTGGCATACAAGGTATTTTGAATTAAGTGCTCTGAAATCTTTTAGGGCCAAGGAGAAGTTTCTGTCCTGCCTATGTTCTTTTCTCCCCACTAATATAAAAAGGAATCCTCACATCCTAAGCATCCACCCTTTTCTGAATCCAAGGTACTATCACTGTTCTGCTTTTTTATAACCTAGTATAATATACTTTGGGAATCTAATTCATTTATAGGTTTTGCTTTAAACATGTTCCTTCTATCTAATAATCTCTTTGTTACTCCCAGAGTAAAGAATTAAGTCATTTTCCCTCTCTGTTATGTGCAAAGATAAAGTCATTGCCCCTCTCTCCTAAGCACCTTAGACTCATCAACACTAAATTTATACTTTTTTTCTCCCTAACTGATGACAGGATCGTCATAATCATTGTAGCTCCCACATACACAATATTCAACTGTCTTTCCTTTGCTACCCCATCTAATGCTATTTCGATTATTCATCCAGCACAAACAGAACCTAGAGGGTTGGGAGATTTTGTTGTACATTCCAACAGCCAGTACCAATACCATGGCAAACACTGAAAGTATAACTGAGCTATGAGTCATGAGTTCAGCAACTTGGATTGTTTTACCAGGAGTGTAGAGTATGCCTCAAATGTTTCACATGAGAAAACTAATTTATAACTAGTTGTTTTCCTGGAAATTTCTTTTGGATGAGCCACCACAAAATTGAAGTCTAGATTGAATGAGTAGTTATCTTAGAGAGCTTCTTGTGGTTTTGAAACCATGTTTGGGGCTAAGAAGAAGTTTCTGTCCTGCCTAAGTCCTCCCCCCTAATATAAGAAGGGTAATCTGCAAGATAATCACATGGAATGGAGGAATTCTCCCCTTCAATGATGGAGGCTAAAAGTAGAATATTTGGGAAAGAGGCATCGCAAGACCAGAAACTGGCTCATACAAGGCCAGAAGCTGGAATGGGGTAGAAATGATTAACATAGTCATTAAGCAGGCTTTAAAAAAGTAAAGTATCCAGAGGTGCAGATCTAGACACAGACAGGAAGTGCAGATATGGAGATCGGGGGCCATTGAAAAGAATCCCTGGCTCTTTCCAATCCACCTAATTAAACCAAATATAGAAAAAATTCTTAGGTGCCAACCTTAGAGATCATTTAATAGATGTTAACAATCCCACAAAGGATCAACCCCTCCCAAAGGGAAGAAGACTATATCAGTGCAATTTTTGCATTGATGCCAGACAGTTCTCCTGCCTGCCTGTGATTAAACAGGTGTTTCCTTTCACCAACCTTTTCCTTTTGCAAAGCAGCAGAGGCAGCTCTCCTCCCAAGACTGCCCGCCTGCATGCCCGCCTGAAACTATGCAGGCCTCTGTTTTAGCGAACCTTTCCCTTTGGGGGGAAGCTTTCTGCCCTCTTGTTTCTCTTCAAGCATCCTATACTTCTCTTCTTTTTTTTAATAATAAATCTTCCCTTTTGATATAACTGTTTCTGCCACATGGGGAAACTATCGCTTGGGTTAAGCTTCCCTTTCAGTGGAAAGGGGAGCTCTGACAAAACTTTTCTCAGAGGTAACCCAAGGATACTGCTCTTTGAACCCAACACCTCTCCAATCCTACAGCAGTTCTCTTCATCAAGGAGAGGTAAAACTACTGGATTTAAAGTGTTACAACAGCATAAGATGATGGAAAGACTGAATTAAAGAGCTTCATAGATGGTCTGCCTCAGTTTAAAGAAGAGCTATGTCTCATGAAGTTATAGGATAATAGAAACAGATTGAGAAAATTTGAGGTGAATGGGAGCCTAACATTTTCTCAGTGGATAATGTTTATCTGTACCCTCTAAAATTTCTGTTGGGTCACTTTTATGACCATGCTCAGCTAGTGCCTTTGTGAGAATAAGTGAGTCTATAAGAACACCCTTGCTTAATTTGGTTCTGAAGCAAGAGGTTATCAACTTACTAAACAGTAGTTGAGCCTTCAGCAAAGATAAAAGTTGAGTCAGCTTGAAATTTCAAGGAAGGATATATTTGATACTGAAAACTGGCCATCTTGTTTCCCTCAACCAATAAAAAGAGAGTATGAAGAGAAGAAGAGTAGTTTAATTTGTAGACACATTGACGAGGACTCATGTCTGAAAGACCACTGCCCTGCTCTTGGCAGAGGCTCGGGGTATTTATTTGAGTTATAAAGGAGTAGAAAGGGGAGTTGGCAAGGGTCAGTATGCACATCCTTGCAACACAAATACCTGGAGGTCTTGGTTGAAGCCAGCTGTTTTCACCATCACCTGCTGGTCAGCAATGCAGATGTTATCTTCCTAGTGATGCTTTTCCTTGGAATGTCAGAAAACAAAGTTTGTTAAACCTAGCAGGTAAATAAAAGAAATGGGAGAACCTATCTAGTGGGACAGAGAGATAAGTCCTTCATTACTGTGTTGTCTTGAAGAGGACTCAACAACCTCCCTGAGGTATGTGAGTCTATGTTAATAGTCTTCCTCTACAAAAACAAAGAGAAATTGTGATTCTGAGTGCAATGGGATTAGAAAACTGAGCAGAGGTCAGTTGCTTCAAAGAGGCTATGTCAGCAAGGATTTAGGTAAGAATGATAGTTGGAATTAGGGACTACAGTATGGCAAGAAATTACCAAAACATTAATGGCTTTTACACATTACACAAATCAATAAATTTTGTTTGCATCTGAATCAAATTTCCTTTTTTTCATTGCAAGAAGATTGAGGTATTTCAGGGTACAGAAGTAGAGATAAAAACACTGCTCTAAAAAGCATCTACTAATATGGGTTCAAGTCCTCATTCCACTTCTTGAAAGAGAGTTGGGCTATTGATGGATCCAGTTTAATTCTTTTCCAGAAAATGTGCACACTCAGTAGCAATTCAACTTCATTTGCATGTGATGTCCACACTTATTTGGGCATCTTTGAAGTTTTCATCCTCTTCAGAGGATTTTAAATTGAGATAGGTCTCTATTAGGGAATGTAAAAAATTTGAGATTTGGTTTGAGGGCAGGTCAAACAACAAAAAAAAACCCTTACTGCATTTTACTTAGTTTACATTATATTGTAAGCATTAAATTTATATAACATGTCTCTGCCTAAAAGGTTTGCTGATGAGGAGTCGAAACTAAAAAGGCATGATCAGTGGTAAGAGGGCCTAAGAATGTTGTGGTGGCCTGAGTTAGGACAGTAAAACAGGCTGCTTGGAGACTGACAGCTTGAACAGACATTAGAAGAAATAGGCAGAGATCATTCTCTAAGCAAATGGAAACGGAAGTTGCATTACTGTCAATTAAGAAGTACAGCTCCTAATCAGCCATTTTAAGTTGACAGTGTGTTCTAGGATGTATCTGAGGACTGACTGGTTCCAGCATTTGAAGGGAAATTGCCCCACAAAAGGGATAAATAAACCTGAAAATGCTGGGTTCTAGGGAAACTGCTATTCAGATTTTCTTTTATGTTAAGTTCAACACAATTATTTTACCAGTGGCCCTACCATTTATCGTATCAAGATGTTTATCTTGAGATGAAAGGCTCTATTTTGGCAAGACAAATGGATGTGTGTTGAGTTACTCCTAGAGACATACATCTATTTTTTAATGACTCAATTTTTAAAGTAATGACTGTTTATTTAAATTCCTTTTTTTTCCTGCAAGTTATTTTTTAAAAATTGAGTAGCACTTCCTATAATAACACTAGAGAGTTCTCTGTAAAACCAAACATCCCATTTTGAATTTGTCTTTTTTATATCAGGGAAAATATTTCTTACTAAGGTGTAACTTAAAAAAGATCTTATGTCTAGGGCTTTAAGGTTTAATACATTGTTCCTTCAGAAACTAAAACATTCCACAAAAATTTTGGGATGTTCCTCTTCTTTCTGTGTACACACTTTAACCTTACAACAATTCAGGATCAAAGGCCCAATTATAGCTTCTTTCAGGCCTTGAAGGATAGTGATTTGGGCTACAATCCCCCTGGTGTTGACTGGTATTGACCTTATGAAACTCACTTACAGAATATACTGCAAAAACTAGCGTCTGGAACCCCAAAGAAAAGGAATGCTGGCAGTGCCACAAATGTGAGTCAGTTCCCCTCAGCACATCTGTTTCAACTACTGGACCCCTCCAGTCTCCTCTTCCAGACCCTGACTCAGTAGCTGCAAGATCATGTCTTCTTGACTTACAAAAGCTGGAAAAGACCAATAATATAAAATCGCATAAGAATCACGGTGCCACCTTCAGGAAAAGGTGATACAGGGCAACAAGGAGCATCAAACTGGTCAAGGACAGTGCCCAGATAGTTTACCAGTCACCATTTGAGTTTCTTCACCCATGTATACATTTGAAATGTTACAGGGCAGGGAGAGGGGCACCCTAGAACCCCCAAACTTGCTCTCTCTGAATAGGTTTTGCTATTTGCCGCATTAAGATAAATATATGACTTTTAATGGAAAGAAACTTTAATACCATTAGGGTACTATACAGAAAGGACAAAGAACATAGTTATTAAGTTAACTCATCTCCTTGAGGGTAAAAGGTTAGCCAAATAGGACTGGCCCAAAGTAAGGCCCAAAAGTCTGCCACAAGTTTAAAGGACTTTTTAGTGGAGACCCATAGAAAAGGGTCAGAAAGAGTTAGACAAATCTGGGAGGAAAAGAGTAAAATTAAAATTAAGATGAAAGATGCTATTGTTAATATTTCCACAGGTCTCTCACCCATATTTGTTTTAACCAGTTTAAGACTAAAAAGTAAGCACAGTTTCTTTACATATCTTTTTTACTCTACATGCCTCCTCCAAGTCTCCTTGCTGCTCTCCATCCTGCTTCCTTCTTCTTCCCTTCCTTCTGTCCTCCTATTTTCTTTCTTTAACATTTTTTTTTTATTCCTGCTCAGCTCCACCTGTTAGAGTTAGAGTTTGTCTAAACTTAGCTGACCGAAACTTGAAAAATGACCTACAGGCCTGATTCCTTATCTAGCAAGTCAGCTGGTTACATACCTTAGGCTCTCTTGGGCAGTTAAGGGCAGGGCAGATGAAACAAAAATGTTATCTTAGAATGTGTACCCAGGTATGGGGCAGAAGCCTGAGCCCACCCAAAATGGATCTCCTGTAAGTTTAAATTTTTAAAACATGTCTCTCTTTAAAGCTCTTTGCTGTGCTCATTGCGCGGACTTTGATCTCTCAGCTTATTGGCTGCAACCTATGTAATGGCGGGAAATTGGCTATAAAAAGCTCACTCCTTCCTCTCGTGGTCGATCGCCCCAGCCAGACTTGCATGTCTCAGTTGGACGGTCGGCCCCTGCATGCAGAGTAAAGCTCTACTTGAATGTTACATCCCTGTATCCGTTCTTTGTTCTTTTGGGGTGCTCACGGAAACTCGGTACTTTACATTTGGAGGTCCCACCAAGATCTTCCAAAGGACAAACTGCGAACAGGGGTAGAGCTTAGAGAGGGTCTGGATGGGGCAGTGTAAGGCAAGGGTCGCTACCGCGTGGCTGCAGAAATCCAGTATAAAGCTAGAGTCGCCATCTCGTGTCTGGTGGGTAAAGGGGGTGTAAAGTGCGTGACTCCTGCAAAGCCCAGGTTCAAGTCCCGGCCTTGGGTTTACGTCCCAAGAAAAAGTCCAGAATAAGGCCGAACTGATCACCTGGCATCCGACAAAGGGGTTAAAAGCTTCGGTACTTTACACACCCACTTAGGGCGGAACCAGGATTTTGGAACTTCCCCCTTTCCTGGGGAACACCCTGTTACAGAAAGACTACTGAGATTCAGAGAACAACAAGAATTTATTTATTTAGAGACATGGGAAAACAGAGTTACTAAAGCCACAAATAAGGATTTACTTCACCTAAAACCATGCCCAGTGTTTTAAAGTCCTAAGCACAAAAATCCCTAGATGGCATCTTCCCACCATGAAGGACACAGAGCTTCTCTCCTGAACAAAAGGCCACGCTCAGAAGATGGTGTCTTCCCACCACCTTGGACCAGGAGTGTGAGGCAGCCAGACTCTAGCTGGGATCCAGATCACAAAGATAGCAGAAGACACAACAGGAAATGCTCCCTGGAGTTGCCGAATTGCCCCAGCACAGCACCAGACAAGAGATACTCAAAACAGCAGCTACAGAGGCTGAAAGACCTGACAGACGATGGCCACACTCTTGCACATCAGTGAGGTGCGTGTCTTCAGGTCTTTCCCTTCCCTCCAGGCTGTAACAGCAGCAAAACTGGAAGCAATTTCAGTTACTCAGCTACTTGCAAAGCCTTCAGACATTTTTTTTCTGAGGTTGGCTGCTAGAACCCTCGCCACATCCTTCAGGGGTCTACTGGAAGATCGGCATGGTAGGAGAAGAAATGGTTGACACTGAAATCCCTGAAGATCTGAAAACACTGAAATCCCAAACCCTGACTGCCGAATCCTGGGTGCTGCTTCTCCAGTCTCTTATGTTTCTTATCAGAGACTCTACCCCAATGACACTTTGTTCAAATTTCACCTGGGTATCAATCCTCACTGACATCCTCCTCCCAGGGGCACCATCTATAATAATCTTTGGCTTCAGACCCCTAAAGAATTACATTGGTAGTTCTGGAAACTCCAAGATATTTTGGGAACCTTAGTAAGAGAAGAACTTATCCAAAAGAAGAACTTAGAGAAGAAGCAACTTTTACCCAAAGACAAGGTATTACAAAGTTTGACGATGAGAATGTCATGGCCTGAGCCCTGAGGGACCATTAAGAGTTCAGTCTAAGATTGCTTATGAAAACTTCCAGCAGAGATTTTAAAAAATGTAGTAATATTTTGTTATTGTGCTTCTGAAAGAGAAAAAAACAAAAACTGTCCAAGCTTATTCAAATGGGTCTGATTTTCAAACAAATTGGCCATACTATAATTATTTGATAGAATAAAGGTAGAAAAAGAAATTTGTTTCAGCATCATCTTTTTATGGACATCAGATTTTACTCATTTTTTAAAGATTTATTTATGCATACAAGAGCTGGGGTGTAACCCAAAGGTGCGAGGGATGAGAGGATTCACCAGAGACAGGCAGGGGAGCAAAACAGGCCTATCGAAACACACTGCTGAGGGGAGCAGCAGGTGAGACAGGAGAGGTCTGCTGCGCTATGTGGGTCAGCTCCCTGACCAGGGTTTGAACTCATACCATAGTGACTGGTGATAGCTTGATAACACTGAGATTTTAATGCCTGTGCCATCAGGAAGGCCCTACTCAATCATGTTTTAAATTTTCACATCTTACCTGTGAACTGGGCTGGATCTGAATTTTTCATTTTTTGCTATGATTTTCCAAACTACTGTATTTCCAGTTGTTTCTCTGCTTGCTTTTTTTTTTTTTTTTTTTTTTTTGGTCTCCACTGATTAAAAAATAAAANTTCCAAACTACTGTATTTCCAGTTGTTTCTCTGCTTGCTTTTTTTTTTTTTTTTTTTTTTTTGGTCTCCACTGATTAAAAACTAAAACTGTACTTTTTTTGAAACCATAGGTGGTAGAAAAGAGAACATTTATTAACTTTGGAGTCTCAGGTGACTGTGCCAAAACATGACTACTGCCTAAAAATCTGACGTCAAACTGCAAATGGAAAACTAGTGCCTATCCTCATCCCATCTGAAGTTATTTCAGCCCTAACAGTGTTCTCAACTGGCTGTTTTCAGAACTCATGAATGATCTTGGGTTTTTCTGTCTTTAACCTTTGTTCTTCCTTTGTTTCCTTAGAAATGCATTTTGTGGCTGCCAGAAATTGGATGTTGAAATAGATACTAAGCTATCTAACACAGAGTCAATGGGTAAAACTTACTGTAACTGATGTTGTTTTGGCATCAGTGGATTTGAAGAGTGAGATTTTTGGGTTTACTTTGGGAAAGGTTTTTCCAGAGCTCCCTGTTTAGCAGCATGCGGTGTTAGTTATTTTAAAGAGCAGGTTTATTAAGGAGGGCCTCCCTGGTGGTGCAAGGGGTTGAGCACTGCACTGTGAGGCTTCCCCAGCCACTGCAGCACAAGTTCGCTCCCCAGTCAGATCTATCTGGCAGCCCCCAATGCTCCCCTCAGCAGTGTACTTCAGTCAATCTGCCTATTCTGCTCCCTACTCTGTCTTTGATGAATTCTCTCACCAGCCCCTACCCCACACCTCTGACCTGTACCCCAGCTCTTGCATGCATAAACAAATAAAATCTTTAAAAAATAAACAAATGAAGAGTAGGTTTACTAGGAAAAGTGGCAATCGAATAAAGGGCACTTGCTTAGAGACAAGTGGGCAGAAAGAGTTGCCCTGAAAGGGACTGGTTTGCTGAGAGAGGCCTGCATGGTTGCAGGCTGGTAAGCTTGAGGAAAGCTGCCTTCATTGAGGGAGGTCAGTGAAGGGAAGCCCCAGCATGGTACAGGTCATGGGCAGACAGGAGGCTGCTTCCCTGCAGAGGAGAGAGTTGGTGAAGAGAAACACCTGTATAATCATAGGTGGGCAGAAGGACAGCTGCCCTGTGCCAGAGCAGAGACAGCACTGATATAGTCTTTTTCTCTTCGGGAGGGATAGCTTGCTTGTTGACATTGAATAAACTGTAGACTCTGAAAGGGAGGGGGGATTTTACAAGGGGCTCAATCTCCATTCTTTACCCTCATCCAGACACCTGCTTGGATTTTTCCCTTTGTAATGTATGCGTGGGCTCCTAAGGTTCTTGGTTTCTCTAGCTAGGTGATGGCTATGCTAATCCTTCGACCTGCACCTCCTTGTGTGAACCAGGTTTCTGATCTCATGGCACCTCCTTTCCAGTTTCTCTGTTCTTATTGTTACAGGGCAGGGAGAGGAGCACCCAGAACCCCCAAGCTTGCCCTCTCTGAATGGGTTCTGCCATCCGCCACATTAAGACAAACACATAAAACCTTTAATGGAAAGGAACTTTAATACAACTAGGGTACAATAAAGAAAGAACAAAGAATATAGTTACTAAGTTAAGCATCCAAAGTTACCCATCTCCTTGAGGGTAAAAGTCCACCCAAATAGGATTGGCCCAAAGCAAGGCCCAAAAACCTGCCACATGTCTAGAAAAGGGTCAGAAAGAGTTAGACAAATCTGGGAGGAAAAGAGCAAAATCAAAATCAAGATGAAAGCTGCTATTGTTAACCTCCCCAAGGGTCTCTCACCCACATCTGTTCCAACCAGTCCAAGACCAAAAAGCAAGCACAGTTTTTTCACATGTCCCTCTGCTCCATGTGCCTCCTCCAGGTCTCCTTGCTGTTCTCCATCTTCCTATCTTCCTTCTCTCTTCTCTGCAGAAATCTTCTTTTCCTGCACAGCTCCACCCACATAGGGTGGAACCAGGATTTTGGAACTTCCCTTTTTCCTGGGACCACCCTGTTACATTATCCTCCATCATAACTAATTGGAGATTAAATTAAAACCTGAAGATAAAATGTATCCATTGTGACCGGAATCATCAGGCGAATAATAATGGATTAAAGGAAGGTAGGCATGAACTGAGGCACCTTTTAAGGTGAAGTTTAAAGGGAAAAGTGGGAGAGGTACCCTGATATTGGACAGAAGAAGCGACACTGATTAACATCATAACAATCACTTATTTCTGACCCAATGTGGGGGCCTGAGTACATATTGTATAATGATATGCCCTCTCCCTGGTGACCAAGAAACCAGATTTTAAAAAAATGTTTAATAGAGAGTACTCAGCCTTTGCATCTGTGCAGTGCATTCTTTGGTCAGGAAGAGATTAAATCCTGTATTTCCCTCTTCTAGAATCAGCGTATCTTTAGGTTGGGAAAACTTAAAACTAGAGGCACTTTCTATCAAGAATAATACCATTTTTAACATTAATGACTTACTGTTCCTACCGATATAAAGGAAATTCAAGCTTGTGTTTATTGGAACAGCTCTCACAGAGTAAAATCTGCTGGACTACTTCCTGGGTTCAGGGCCTTTCTTTGTATCTTAACTATCTTTTCTAACTATTTCTAGAAATTTTACTTCCACTTAGCAGCTTAAAATCATCAATATGCCAGCTGGGCATATTTTGGGGTGACATATTCTGAACCCTTTCACACATACAAGCAATCTTTGGAGTACTGCAGATTTTTCTGGGTGATTTATTTAAAAGGTTAATTTGAGTTGCACAGACAAGATAGCACCTAAAAAGGTAGAAAAAAATATGTTCTGGTTTATTAGCTTCCAAGCAGATATTTTTATACAAAAGGGTACAGTTTTAAAGAACTGCGAGGGAGTTATGTGCAAAACTTCTGTTCATGTATAACAGGATTTTTTTTTTCCTAATACCTCCTACACACCACTTTTTAAAATGTACCCTTCTCTGCTTTATAGATTGTTGTCTTGGGAGGGACTGTGACTTGGATGGAGTCAATATTTGCAGAACAAAAACCATGCTACCAATAATAAACTTTAATAAAAATACTAATTTTAAATGATAAATGATAGATTGATAGACCAGTTGATTGGTTAATGGGTATCTTTAAATTTCACTTTAAAACAAACAAAAATACTAAAACCAAATAGAGATTTCAGATTTAATAAAATGTCAAAAAATATTATTCACAATGAAATTTTCTATACACAGCCTCCTGTTTTTCTAAATCCCTTAATGAAATTGTATGGGAACAAAGTCTGATATGTAGTGCATAAAAATATCATTACAATAAGCTGAACATTTGTCTGTGACTAAGAAAATGAAGTATTTACATTAGTATATGACCAAACACTCTTTCTTATAAAAGAATAATGATGTCAGGAACTACAGGGCTTTTGTTTGAAGAGCCTCTGGTCAAAAACAAAGGACATGGGATAGTTAAATCTGAGGAGGAGGAAGGAAGTGACTGAAGACAAACAAGAGGAAATGATTATTTGATTGTGGCTAAAAGACTAGCACACACAAAAACAAGCAGATTAGTAAACCAAAGTGGCAGCATTCCTTCTGAGCTCTGATTTTCTGGGAACAAAGAGGCATTAACTGGTACCCTCAATTCACAATACCTACTAATTGCCAGTGATAAAAGTAAGGCTCCTGCCTCTAATCCGAAAGCCTCCTACCTGTTCCTTTGAATACCCTTTGTGAATTTACTATGATAAAGACACTCCTGGAAGTAGCATTGCTATTTGTATGCTTCTATATTTAAAAATAGACAGCTCTAATCTAAACAAGGAACAAAGGCATTAGAAAACTTATACTTTAAAATACTTACACTGTAATTTACTGACCAGTAATTTAAAATTATGTATCCATGGAGAGTCATTTATTCAATGAAAGTTTTATGATTTAAAGCCTGGTAAAATGCCACTTATATGCTATAACCAGTGCTTAAAATTTGGAAAGCAAAGGTATCTCATAAGTTTCAGAGGATTTTGAAAACAACTAAATCAAGAAGTAAAATTAAATTTTCATAAGGAGTTCTACTACATTTCATGATTTCAGGATTCTGTGCTTATTGCTTGTTCATTTTAAACAACATGCATTTTATCTAAGTTAATATACTTGTTTTATAGTAAGATGTGGAGCTAAGTGAAACAAAACTCACAAAATGACAATTTTGAGACCTTTATATTCTAAAGTGATTTTGTGTGGTTGTTACTTGCAAGTTACTAAACTTTTTATAATCAGTCTCTTTTTGGGAGCCCACCTAGGCCCTCAGTGGGGAAGAGAAAAGGTTAGTAATGTAACAGGGTGGTCCCCAGGAAAGGGGGAAGTTCCAGAATCCCGGTTCTGCCCTACGTGGGTGGAGCTGTGCAGGAAAAGAAGATTCTGCAGAGAGGAGGACAGAAGGAAGGGAGAAAGAAGGAAGCAGGATGGAGAGCAGCAAGGAGACCTAGAGGAGGCACGTGGAGCAGAGAGACATGAGAAGAAACTGTGCTTGCTTTTTGGTCTTGGACTGGTTGGAACAGATGTGGGTGAGAGACCCATGGGGAGGTTAACAATAGCAGCTTTCATTTTAATTTTAATTTTAATTTTGATCTTTTCCTCCCAGATTTGTCCAACTCTTTCTGACCCTTTTCTATGGGTCTCTACTGAAAGGTCCTTTAGACGTGTGGCAGGCTTCTGGGCCTTACTTTAAGCCAATCCTATTTGGCAAAACTTTACCCTCAAGGAGATGGGTAACGTTAAATGCTTAACTTAGTAACTATGTTCTTTGTCCTTACTGTATTGTACCCTAATTGTATTAAAGTTCCTTTCCATTAAAAGTTTTATATGTTTATCTTAATGTGGCGGATGGCAGAACTCATTCAGAGAGGGCAAGTTTGGGGGTCCGGAGTGCTCCTCTCCCTGCCCTGTAACAGTAAGATGTCACTGTTTTAACAAATTCTGGATTCAGGATTTTCACAGGATCTTAGGTACACAAGTCTTTTATAGTGACAGTCTAGTTAACAGTGTTAGTGGGCAGAAGGAGGGGCACCCGCCAAACCTTCCTGCTCTAAATAGGATCTGCCATCTGTGGCATAAATGTAGCAGTGTGTTATCCATAGAAAGGAAGTTTCCAGGTTCGCAGAAGGTGGGAGTGGCGCAGCAAGGAGAAATTAAAAAGACTAGAAGAATTCTCCAGAGAGGTCTTAGGAAGGAGGAGATGAAGACAAAACTTAGGAGACACATGGAGCATGTGAAGAAGCTGCTCTTGCTTCTCAACCTTCAACTTATACCTAGATATAGGGGACATGAGTTTGGTATCACTTAATACCTTAAAAACTAATCCCCCATTCCCTGCCCAGCAGGAAGGTTTGGAGGTTGCATAGGTAAGGGGACTGGATAAGGTTGCTATGAAAACCATGCTTTATGGCCCATCGCTTTTACCACAAATACAGACACATTCTGTGTCAATGCCCAAGATCAGGTATCCCAGTGGCCCAAACCAACTCCCCAGTCACAAAAATACTGCACAAATAGGTTATAGCAGGGAGCCCCAAATCTTTCTTCTATCTACTTCTTGCCCACTGCCTCTCTTAGCAGTATATTTCAATAAATCTGCCTTTTCTGTTGTCTACTGTGTCTCTGGTAAATTATTTCACCCTTGTACCTCAGGCTTTAACTTGCTATTCCACCCTACAACAACACAGAAGGAGATCTTTGAAAGAGAAAAAGATATGGGTGAGAGACTTATTGGGAAGCTGACAATGGCAGAGTTTACCTTGACGTGTACTTTGATTTTGCTCTTTTCCTTCCAGACTTCTTGACCCCTTCTGCTCCTTTCCTATGGGTCCCCACCAGAAGGTGCCTTAGACTTTGACCTCAGCTGTCCTGCTTTGGGCCAGCCCTGTTTGGCTGGGCATTTACCCACAAAATGATAGATAACATTGGATCTTTAATTGGAAACTATTTTAGCTAGATTTTTTTCTATTCTCATCTCTTCATTGCACAGTAATTGTATTAAAGTTCTTTTTATTGAAGATCTTCGTCCCTAAGAGTATGTTGGTCTTTATGAGGCTAATGGCAGAACTTATTTAGAGCAGATTTGGGTGTCCCAATGCCCTCCTCATTCTGCCTGCTAACATAAAGATAAAGCATACTTAGTGCATAAGACCTTCAAGAGAAAAGAAGAACACTGATACAGTTAGTGTACAGTAGAGAGGTAAGAAGAGAAAGAATATAGTTTAAAATACTTTCCAATTGAACACCCAAAGTTGCCCATCTCCTTGTGTGCAAATGCCCAGTCCAACAGAGTTGGCCCCAAACAGGATAGCTGAAGCCTAAAAACTTGTCAAAATTCTAAAGCACCTTCTAGTTGGGAACCACAGAAAAGGAGTAGAAGGGACCAGGCAAGTCTGGAAGGAAAAGAGCAAAGTCAAAATCCAAGTCAAGATAAAGGCTGCCACTGTCAGCCTCCCCACAGGTCTCTCACCCATCTCTGTTCCAAGTGTCTCCTTCTACGACCCCCAAGTCCCTGGTACAAGTCTAAGTCCGAGAAGCAAGTGCAGCAGCTTCTTTTTTATACGTCAGTGCTTCTCATGCCTCCTCGGGTCTCTTTCTAGTCATCTTCTTCCCTCCTTTCTCCCCCAAGTCCCTTTTTTAGTCTTTTCTAGCTTTTATTCACTGCTCAGCTCTGCCCTTCAATTATTGGGTTAGGGTACCTATAAACTCCACTTTCTATAGGAATTTCACTGTTCCAACAGTAGAAGAATAAAATTATGCCAAGGACAAGTAATAACAATAGGAGTCTAACTTGAAGGAATTTTTTTCTAAACTATGATTCACTGTTCTCTGGAAACCAACTAAATAAATCATGCAGAGTAACAGCTTTTCTCACTTCCTATAGGCAATAGCACTTGACTGATTCTTTCTATGCTAATCTATGCAATTCTTTCTATCAATATTTCTACTTCTCCAGAGGTGCTGTACAAGTACAACAAGTAGAGTTAGCTACAGGACATACATCTCCATGTTTGCTCATAGATAATCTGAAACAATTCTGTCATCTAATACAACCTGAGAGAGAGACTTGTGTAACTTAGGCAGCAGTAGAGTTGATTATGTGCATGAGGACTGGGTTACCAACTCCCTAGCCACTGAAAATTCCCATATAACTTAAGTTCAGTTCCCAATATCCACAAACTCCACATCCATGAATAAAACCAATCAATGCCAGGTTGGGTCAATTTGTGATTATAGAACTCACAGATTTAAAAAAAAAAAAAATCCCTGTATAAACAGACCTATAGAGTTCAAACACATATACTTTAAGTGTCAGTTACTTTTAGCAGTTTGTATAGGCACTTGACCCAGTGTGACAAAATGCTTTCTACTCACATCCCTGTGATGTAAGGTCTGACACTGAGGATTAGTAATCCAATATGCTTTATCCCAAATCATCTTGATAAACTGCCAGCATACTTCTTTTAGCCCTTTCAAGTATGCATAAGGAGTTTTTATCATTAAAGGAACTCAATTATTTCTATATAGACTGGAGTAATGAAAGGTACTGGGAGGCATTACCTTTCCAATTGCCAGCTGTCCAGGCAATAATGGATCCATCCTGGTTGAGGTTGGTCACCACCTGTACCACCAAAAAATTTCTGCTAAGGGTTGTTTCATTTATTTCTTCATTAGCGTGGAAATTGGCATCTATAATTAGTAACTAAGGTTCTGAAAGATGTGACCACCTTCTCTCCAAAAGTCATTTACGTGGCATCTAATCACTTTAAATATCTGATGTAATTTTGACTCCCTTGCTGTCTGATATTGGTTCTGGAAGTTTAGAGAGTGATTGCGTGGACCGGCAAAGAGTGGTATTGCAACTGAGAGTACTACTGATAAATTAATGGTGATAGGAGAGTTTTATTTGAATGGTGTATTGGTTAAGGGGAAATTTGATAAACTACTGTTTGGAATAGAAAGGAAGTTGCTTATAGAGACATACAGTTATCATAAGTATTCAATAAATTTAGGATTTGGGTGTTATCCAGCAATTGTTAGCTTTCCTTCACTGAGAAGAGTGTGAGCTAACCCAGCATGTTTTTTCTAAGTAGAATTTGGGGTTATGTATGTACTAGACAACAAAATAAACAACAAAAAAATGATATACTACACTTTCTTCATTTATAGGCACTTAGACTGTTATAACTATCCATAGATTACAGTCTGTCATACTATCTGCAGTTTTGGGGACTGTGACTAGAAATAAACATTTAGAAACTCTAATGTTTAATGCAGTACTATGGAAAATTAATATTAAAATAATAGCTTTTATATCTACTCTTTTTAGGTTCTTTGTGACTGTAAATTAGTATTACAAAAATATTTAAAAGAGAAAAAACAATAAAAGTTTATTGAATATTCATCACAAATACACGTTAGGGTGGAGGTGAATAACTTAATGGAGTAGTTAAAATTTAGTCAATATAGCTAAGTGTGTAGGGGAAATGGGAAGGGATAAGATACTTATGGACAAACAAATGACTTGGGGAAAGGTAAATGAATGCTAAGAATAGAAGGGAGATATAATCCTTTGTGACAGTGTCTGTCTGGGTGGTACAGATGTCTCTAGAAAAGAAGATTATTCTCCAAAATAGATAATTTATGAAAATTGAATTCTTTTGGGAGACTGTGCTTTAAGTAGATAAGGAATTTTAAGAACTCAAATGCCTTTAACTCAAAATAGTTCTTATACCAAAATAGCATTTTTAAAATGAAACAGTTTTTATATTTTTGCCAACTTTATTGAGATATAATTGACATGTCATTGTGTAAGTTTAAGGTGTACAATGTGTTGATTTGGTACACATATGTTATGAAATGATTACCACTGCAATGTTAGCTAATACCTTCATTGCCTCACACAATTATCATTTCATTTTTGTGGAAAAACATTTTAGATTTACACTTTTAGCAATTTTTATTTATGTAAAACAGTACTGTTAACTAAAATAAGCATGCTGTACTTTAGCCCCTCAAAATTTATCATATAACTGAAAATTTGACTATCTTTCCTCTTCTCCCATCCCCACAGCCCATACTAACCAACATTCTACTCTCTCTTTTTATAATTTGGCTTCTTTTAGATTATATATAGAAGTGATCAACAGTATTTGTCTTTCTATGTCTGATATAGTTCATTTAGCATAATGCCCTCAAGTTCCATCCATGATTTCTGTGTACAGCAACATTTATTTTCTTCTTTCTCATGGGTAAATAATATACCATTGTGTGTGTATGTGCATACATGTATATAAAGGAAGGGGGCAAAGAATTCATGCAAGTCTGGGATGAAAGGAGCAAAATTAAAGTACAAATGAAGACAACAGCTGCTATTATTGTTAGCCTCCTACGTCTCTCACCCACGTATCTCCTCTTTGTGTCTCCTTCCACATCCCTCTCTTTACTGGTTCAAATCCAAAGTTTGAGAAGCAAATAAGCACTTTTGTCTCCATGTATCTCTCCAGAGCCCACCTGCCTCTATGTTGCATAGCTACATCTGGCTGCTCATTTCTGCCCTTCATTAAGTGAGGCAGGGAACATGGTAACTCCTCCTGTCATGGAGATGACTCCTAACAGTTTGTAATTCTGATTCCAGTGATTGCTTTGTCTCCTTTCACTGTGTGGTTACATTTTTGGCATGATTTGTAATTTCTTCTTATAAGACTGGCATGTTGTTTAGGGTAATAAAAATCTAGGTAAATTGACCTATAATGTAAATATTTGTGCTAAACTGGCCAGGAATTGAACTATATTTGTTTCCTTTACCAGTGATTTCTAGCTCTTCTAGTCTCCCTATAAATGTTTCCTCCTAATTTGCGGCATCCCTCAATATTCTTCAAAAGAAAGAACTGTGTCTTGCACCTCTGTTTTAATTATATAAATTATATTATAATATGAATTAGTGTTCAGTGTATCTTACAATTGTCTATAATTTTAACTTACCTTTCTCCTTTATCTGTAATTTATGAAGTTATTACCTTGAGTAATTTATCAAGATGTTCTTCTTTAATTCTGATTTATGGGTATTTTTGTTATTTTTATAGTTTTTTTGTGGTAAAGATATTTTGTATCATTTATGCTTCATGCACCATAATGAGGTCTTGCATAGTATAAAATTTGATCAATATTTATATATTTTTCCTATTTACGTGAAATTGTTTTATCCTTAGTGAACAAATTTGGAAAATATTCTTAAATTTAAATCATCGTGATTTTGTTGTTTTGTTCTTACATATTGTTATCTATATTTGCTCACCTTATCTTCATTGATGTGACTGTGAGTTTTTTATACCAAACACAGTTAAATGATATTGATTCTATCTTTTAAAGTCAGGTATGGAGACTCTCCTTTCTCTCTGAAATTCAATGTTCTGCCAGCAACTAGCTTTGTAATGTTTGGTATTATCCACTTACCACATAATTGGCTAATTGGCTCAGTACAGAATGACAAGTATCAAAAATAAACTTTAGCCACTATAGGTCTCAAACACAATATATTATTGAAGAATAATAAGAGCTATCCCTAAGCTCATTCTCTGTGAATTACTCTTCTTCGATCTGTCTTCAAAGTAAGATATTGATAACATGGTTGTTAATACTATAATCAGAAGATATTTAGGGGAATACTGTGGGACATTAAGTTACCAGGATTTGAAATATCTTTTTATGTGTTCATTTTCCCATTAATTAAAAATATGTTCTCACCTATCACATCTTTAAATTAATATCTTAAAATAATAAATTCTGTTTATTTCTTTCATTCCAGAGTTTATATTTTAAAAAGCATATTAGAAAATGTTAATTTGGCTTTAAGATTAAGATAGGCCTACTGACAAAGTTCATACCCAAATGATTGGAAATTTGAATTAATGGGTGCTAAGAAAGGTAAACAATTTCAACAGATTAGTTGTTTTCTATTTTTGCATCTACCATATAGTGGGTGGTAAATAATTGTTAATTAATGAGCATGTTCCAAGGTATTTTGAAAAAAAATCACATTTTCATTTGCCAATTTTCCTTTTGTGTGTTAGCAGAAATGGCAAAAGGTTCAATATAGTAATGCATTTAAATGATACTTTAAGGGTTCCTGAAAAGTTTATTTAACCATATTATTACTTTTTAAACTTAAATTAGAAGGCATATTTTTTAATATTAAGAATTTAATAAGTGGTGCTAAAAGCGATGCCTGAGTTTACACTGTAAGTATTTTATTCTTTGAGTTTCTACAACCTTGTCAGATGTCTAAAAACCATGACTGCAATATTTCATTAGATAAAATTTGTTAAGATATATACTAGAAGAGTGTATGTGCTGGGGAACAATCAGGAAAAAGAAACTGCAATGTGATTTGAACAGGGAAAGCTTAATATTATTTTAAATACTATATAACATTATGGTAATGAAGATTTGGTTGTGATAAAGTAAAGCAAACAAGAGACAGTAAAGAATTTGAGAGTAGCAGTTACAAGCAGCAACCTGTCTCCCTAGGATTAAGTTAAGACCATAAATAAGAGACCCTCTCACCCACCTCAAGACTGAAGTTTAGATTTTATTGTAGTGAGCATGATTTTGACTCACTGAATAGAGAGAAGTCACTGTGTGCATTTGTTGATCCTTTGACCAGAAATCTGCCTTCTAGAATATTCTGGTAGTCTAGCCTCTTGGGTGCTGTGGCAATCTGTTTCTTGCTAGAGGCATACTTTTATGTAAAATGTCATCATCCTTTCTTTCCTTTTTGTTTCTTCCTTCCCTCTATTGCAATAAGTGAGCAAAATATGAATAGTATGCAGCTAATCAATTTTCACACTTTTTTTTTCATACTTTCTCTATCTTTCAGTGCAATTATAGCATATTCCTCTCTTTCAGGAGGTTCACTATATTGTATGTTACCAGGGTTAAAGTGCTATAATAATCAAGTAGCTGTGTACTTAAAAAAAAAAAAAAAAACAGAAATAGAAAAACTTTTGCCAAGATCATATAGTTTGTATTTGTTAATACAAATTTAAATTTGTTATACAAATTTTTGACAACTAGACCTTAGAGAACATGCTTCTTAATAATTATAACTTAATAATTGTACAATCCATTCACTAACATTTAAAACAAAGTAAATCAGACTTAGCATCCTGTTGATAATTTAAACATTTAGAGGTCAAATAGAGGATGTATAATGAATGCCGCTTCTCTAGTTTCAGCAATATTTTATATTTATTAGTTTCTTTCATCTGTGAACTTGTATTATATTAGAATAATGATACCTACCACCCATCAAAAAGATTTTTCCAAATAGCACAGTTTCAGCTGGTATATTAGTGGACATTAAATTTGACCAATCCCATACTAAAAAAGGGGATATAAATGTGGAAAATGGATGATAATAATAATAATGCTAAGCAGGATTCTTTTGTTCAGAGATTCACATGTTAGAATAAGTTTATTTATATCTAAACAATATAATCACAGAATATTAGTCCTGGTAGAAACTATTTGTATCACCTAATCAAACTTTCATTTCTTATGGACAAAATATTTTTTAAAAGTGAAAAAGTTCTGGGACTTGGAAAGGAGAATTGAGCACATCTATTAATCTCTGTTTTTTTCTGACATCCAACTGATTAAAAAAAGGAATATGTAATATACAAAATCTCAATTATAAGTGACTTAGTACAATATCATTTTATGTTGGATAACACAAAGTGCAATACAGATGTTATAGTTTGGGAGGAGAACACTTTTCATGTGACTATTTGCATACTCTCTCTCCATCTGTGACTCTGTCACTCCCCATAGTCCAGAAGCTATTTGCTTCTTCTTATGCTTCTGGCAGGCAGATGGAAAATAAACTTTGTAGAAGTCAAATCTCTTTGATGTTAATAAATGTCCTATAAATATCATTTTTTGTTACATTATGTTTATTGTATTCATGTTTGCATGTAATATATACATATATTAATACACCTATTTTCACAGTATATAACTGTAAACATGTATTATTTATTTTGCTTCTAAAGATATGTTTATATATCTATATCTGAGTATAGTCAACACATAATTGCTATAATCCTAAAAAATACATATTTTACTCATAAATTGTTTAAATAAATAAAATTAAATTAAAAAGGACATTTTTCAACTACATATTTCTACTCTGTTGTAACATTTAATTTTCCATTTTTTTAGGAGTAAAGAAGGTAACATTAAAACTGAAGACTAGAACCTAAGATACTATGAGAAAATTCTGTATACATAAATTCCTTGCCTATCATTTAGTATTTATTTAAATTTTTATTTTCATATTTTTAAATTAAAATAAAATGTGATTTGTCTAATTTAATAGAATGCCAACATAATATATATATATCCACTATATATATACATATATTCAATATGATGAAATTTATCCTTACAATAAAAGCATAATAAGACCAAGTGGGACCAAAATGACTATACCTAAAATTGTACAAAATATATAAATGCATTATCACATATAGCCTCAGATTTATTCACTTAGTTTATTTATTATCCTACTTTTAAAGATGAAGGAGAAGAGAATCAGAGAGTCTAAGGCCTTACTCTGGTTCAAACAGTAACTGAGCAGTGAAATCAAAACATAGATGCAGATATTTTTAACTTTAAATCCTGTAGACTAATTTTTAAATGCTAATAAGACCGTGGACTACTAAATTCGCTTTAAAATGTAAGTTGGAGATCAAATAAATAATTTTGTTACAAACTTATTTTTAGAACCAAAAAAAAAAAAGAAAAGAAAAAGCAGAATCCTTAAAATGTAAGGTGATATACAAAGTTCAAAGAATATCCAAATATAAGATCTTCAGTAAACTTACCCACTCAGTCCTAAACCTGATTCTATTTGTAATATTAACGACATCCTTGTGCTGGGAAACAAAGCTGAGCAGGAGAGGAAGACAGAGAAGTAACAGGGAAGTTACAGATTAGAGCAGATTTATGAACTCAGCCAAGCACAGTGGTGGTAGGGCCAAGGTGCTCCAAAGAAGAAACATTTTAGAAAATGCTCATGTGATGGGCAAAAAATTAGAAGACTCTATTTGTGTATAATTGTACTTTAAGTTATTTTAGTTTCTGTTCCATGGAAAATGTAAAGCATTCCAACAAAGGGTTTTAACGTAGTTTTCTTTCTTTCTTCTTCTTTTTTTTTTTTTTGGCAGTCATGTTTGATTGCTAAATGTAATAGTCTGATCATGACACTGAATTATAGATAGATGTCTTTTTTTTTTTTTTTTTGCATATAGTCTACTCTGAAGCCATCTTGGTAAACTATCCCAACAGTGTGAAGTTAGAATTTCTTCAGGTTCCTGCCAGGTTCCATTGAAATTTATTTATAAACTACTTGGACAGAAGAGCCATTGTTTCCTGACAGTTACTGTATTTTGACCTGGACTTCACCAATAAAGAGTCATTCAAGCAGAGTCAAGGAGTTTATTTGGTTATCAGTGATTGTTGGCACATCCTATGCAATATATCTGAGTTGAATTATGGTATCAGATAGGAATGAGCTTATGTAACATGCATATCATGTGTAATCAATAAACAATTTAATATCTTCTTGAAGAAATAAAGAAAATTGACTCAACACAACACTGTATCTCCTTCCTCCCCCCACATGTGCTCAGTTTGAAAGTGACCCTTATCAGAATTATTGAAGTCATTCTCTCCCTCACATTTTCTAATTGTATTTTAGGCATTGATTACTCTAAAGTCAACTTTTTTCATTGAATGAAGATTCATTTTGTTATTGGGAGTAAGACTCAGCCCTTTCAATACTGACATCAAGATTTCTTACAGTAGTACTGAACTATATTCAATTACTAATATTTTTTCTTGTCAGTTTTAATCTTAGCCCCATTATAATTGTAGAAGACTAGCAAAATGGAAACCAGATACAAGATATTTCTAGTTTCTTTCATGTGATTACATGCAGTTCAAATATAACTGTAGCCACAGAAAGTTTTTTTTTTTTTTATTAAAGACTTGGAATGAATATCACTCATATCATTATCCATTTACTTCTCAATACTTAGATAGGTTGAAAAGTGTAAGAGAATTTGCTACTCTCTTAGTCCTCCAAAAATTAATCCTTTTGTCCCCAAAACAATGGCATTAGATGAAATCAGGCAGAGAAAGTAGATGGATTATGGTGGTGTCAGCAGACACCTTCACTTTTATAAGAACTCTGCCTCCCAACTACTGAATCTAATCACGGTTTTCAGCGCTATATCTATCTCCTGCAATTTTAAAGATGGAGAACCACATATATAATTGATAGCTTTGCAACAAATGTAGGCCTCACAAACAGGCCCATCAGATGAAGAGACACTCCTGAGATTAAGTAAACAGCCTATTTATTGCATTTATATGCTTCTGCTTGTTGATGAGTTTCTGAAAACCCAGGAACTCTTCAGAATGAAAAATTTAATCTTGCTAAATTATAAGAGGAGAAAAAAGGAATAAAAGCCCCTCTGAGTTACACAGTGAAAGCTAAGAGTTATAAGATAACTGTGACTATAAATATAGTATCATATATTATTTTATGTATTAACATAAAAGTATAACATTATAAAGACTCACAAGTATTAAATATATGAATTATTTTTCTTAAATAAATAATAAAAACCTTTAAAAATGGAAATATACCCAAACAATGAGTTTGAAAAAATTTTCAGTATGTCTCGACTAATAACAAAATAATATAGAATTAAATATAGAATTACTTAATTCTATATTTATTTAATTTAATAATAATTTAATTTAATAATAATTTAATTTAATTAATTCTATAATTATTTAATTATTGAATATGGAATTTTAAAATATAAAATTTAGACAAGTAGAAATGATTTTCAGAAGTTATATGCAGTTTTAAGAGTAATAAAAATTTTAAAATAATTGATCTATCTATGTAGCATTTGAAACAGTTATAAATATTCTTAAAGAGAACACTTCCTAAGTGCCAAAAGTAAAGCATTATATGACATGTAAAGGACTCAAAACATAACTCATTACATTATTTATTTTATGTTTTTACAGTGAATTCATATAACCCTTCTTTCAGTAAAGGCTTATTAAAATTCTAATTTTTTTAGTACTCCTGGCACATTATAAAATTGAACTTTTACATCTAGACATGTAGACAGATAATTGCTAGTCTTTTTACTTCCCTCAGAACACTTCATTTTTATTATTGGATTCTAAAATTAAGATTATTCCTACTGTTCTAAAATTCTAGGATGCATTTGATAGTTTCAAATATGTTATGAGATGCTGATATTTTGCAGAAATGAAGATAAAAGATTTTCTAGGTAATTAGAAAATAAATGCTTTTAAAAGTAGTTAGTGAAAACTAAAACCATGGTGAATTTCAAAATAATTGAAATATTTTCTTAACATCACTATGTTTATCTTACTAAATCTTCTCTCTTAAATCCAGAGTTACGCAAACATACAGACCTGCTTCCCAATAACCCAGAACAATAAAGAGAAACTGAGTTGTACAGTAAAGTTCATTTTCTTCCAGAAATGCATTTATAGATAGTATGCTATGTAGACAAAATTAAATAAAGTACCTCAGTACATAAGTGAAAATTGGTTAGTATTCACAATACTTAAAATGGCAAAAAAGGTCAAAATTATTACTGAAATAACATAAAGGCATTTACATTGGTTGGAGAATGAGCCAAGTATCAAAGAAGTGTCGCTATGCTTTCAGTTGTTCTCTTTCAGATTCAACTACAAATTTAGGTGATTCAGAGAGTATAGAGAAATGCTCGCAAGCTGTAAGCATGAGTGAGATTATGAAATGGAATCTATGGCATAGAGAATTAGATAGGAAATTGTGAATATTTCTAGTCCAGAGAATGATATATTTCAAGATCAGTGATTCTACCTTTAAATATTTAAACAACACATACGAATGATCAGTTATGTGAAAATGCATATGTAGAGCTCTTTGGGATCTTCACTGGTTATATTAGCCGTGGGCTGTCCATTTCTGTCATGCGAAAGCGGTAGCATTCTGAGACAGGCCTGCACTGTCAGTAGTGTATATACTCCACAGAATAGTGGGCAGTTTACCTATTTACAGAGACATCAGCAAAAATGAAAGCAAGGACTTGGAGTTTGGGAAGTAGGCCCAGCTATGTAAAGAAGAGGAAATCAGGGTAGAGGGATAAAATAGGAGCAAAAATCTTTGGACTAGGCTGTCACACTCCTATTTATTTATTTATTATTGGTCATTATCTTATTTGGCAACATTGTAAAACTGGGAAAAAAAGGTATCCCCCCCAAAAAAATATGCACAATGAAATTGTAAATGAAAATTTAAGATAACTTGAAATTTACTCAAATGTTCTCAGAAAACACATTACAACACACAGACTTTTGGCCAATGAAGACCTGATTATGAGGTTAGTTAGAAATTCAAGTAGAAAACAATGAATATAAATGAGGATACCTGTTAAAATAAAGATGGTTGATTATCAAAAAATTTAGGAAATTCACTGATAAAATTACTAAGTAATTTAACAGTATTAATCAAATTGATCAAGTTACAAGTAAAAGTTTATTATTCTATCACAAATTTTATCAAACAAATATTTCCCCTTAAACTAGTTTTGTTTTTATTATAGTGCCCAAATCTAATTTTACTAAAAATAAATGTCTTAATGCACACTTGTGTTTTTTAAATATATAAAGTCCCCCAAATTTAAGAAAATTTTCCACCTATTTTTGGATACTCCTTGTGACTTTTTATTCAGATATTAATTACTGAACAATAGGGGACCACCTGTAATTTGTAAAAAAATTTACTGGTTAAAATGAATTATATTTGGGGCCTGCCTGGTGGTGCAAGGGGTTGAGCACCACACTGTGAAGCTTCTGTAGCCACTGCAGCATGAGTTCCATCCCCAGCCAGGAAGGACCCTCATGGCGCAGCAGTCCTCTCCTGCTTTGCCCATGGCTCCCCTCAGCAGTGTATTTTAATCTATCTGCCTGTTCTGCTTCCCATTCTGTGTTTGGTGAATCCTCTCACCACCCTGGACTCTGGCCTGTACCCCAGTTCTTGTATGCATAAATAAGTAAAATCTTTAAAAAAATCAATTATATTTGATGTAGGTTTACTTATTTGGGGGAATGGGGATATGGGATATTAATTTAAATGCATTTATCTTGCTGACTTAAATTTACATCATATAACAACTTGTTTAGAAATGCAGACTATTAAGGGTCACCTCAGACTTAGATTTTTCCATTTTAACATATAAAATTATTCATGTATATGTTAATCTTAAGAAACCTGTAGATCAGTAGTTCGCAATTCAGCTTGTACACAAGGCAAATTAGAATTTTTATCAGTTGAGCATCAGAAATTTTTGTAAAATCCTTTGATGTGATTAATATATAGCCAGCATGTAGATGCATTGCATATAAACCTCTTGAGGTAAGACCATGTGTTAGGTGATATATATACATACATATATCACATGCATATATATGTGCATAATATAATTTATTATATATGTTTTATTTTTAAGATTTATTTACTTATGCATAGAAGAATTGGCCAGAGATGCAAGGGATGAAAGGATTCACCAGAGTCGGGAGCAGAGCAGGGAGATCTACTGAAATACGTTGATGAGGGGAGCAGTGGGTGAAACAGGAGAGGTCTGCTACAACATACATGGTTAGGTAATATGGCTTTCCCAAGGACCTGTTAAAATGCCTTCATATATAACAATGGGTCTTTGTTAGATGCTGAAATATGTTTTCTATATTTCAAAGATATTGATAAAATAAGACATACAAGTGGTTAACTAAATTTTGAAATTTCAATCCTGAAATGCTTTCCTCAGTTTTGTTCTAAGGCAGATACTATAATGGAAACATAAACCCCAGTGGCTGCGAATAAAGCACGCTGACCTTAAGTTAAAGCTGACAGTGGCCTTTTCTTTATGAAAATAATAGCTTTTGTCACTCACCTTATGGGGTGAAATCAAACAAATAAATAACCAAGAATCTGCAAATATGAAGTACTTTTATGTAAGAACAAAACTACGTCATCAGCATTGTTCCATAGAATAAACTATATTCTGACCACAGAAGATAGAAACTAAAATCTATAGGACTATATTATTTGCAAAAGCCCAGAGCTGGGTTTTCTTTGTCCTTAATTTATGTGTTTCTCATTCTTTAGAACATTTTCAACTTGCACAATGAAAGCCACATATAATCCTTTGTTTTCTTTCTCTGTAAACGTTAAAACTAAGGTAAATAAAAATATCAGTTTCACTCTAAGTTGAGATATTTATATTTGAGATTAAAAATTATGAATGCACTGATCATAATTCAGTTAATCATTGAGGAAAATGTTTAAGATAAAATTAATTAACTCTAAATTTTCACTATGCAATAGAACACATAAATTCATTCATATAATTTTTATTAGACAGCTAGCTACTTGGCTGTAAGTATCCATACTTCTAGTAGCATATACTGAAACTATTTATAAAAATATCTTCTGTAATTTTCCCCACAAGTTTCTCTTCCATGAAAATTTAGAAAATAGTTAATACAGTAATACCTAGGGCTCACTGACATGATTTATGCTTTGCAATCATAAAATATTGTATCTAGTCAACTGAATTTTAAGCAGCTGAATGCTAGTCAGAAAGTTTTACCCCACTTAGGAAGAAGTTCACAGTGACAGAATATATTTCCCTTGTGAGTCCAGACATTGTCTGTGAGGAAAGGCTTTTTAGTTGCTCCCAGTCTGAGCTTGAATCTCTAAAGAAAAAGGCACTTACTAAAACTATTATCTGAGTCACTTAAGATATATGGTCCTGACTAACAGTGCTTTCTCTATTTTTCACTTCAAATATGAACAAATGAGAGCTATTGCCTTCCAAGAAAATCTGGGAATGTTTCTTATAGGAAGGAAGAGCTGAAATAGGAAGAAAGAAAATCAATGATCTCTAAATTTTTGTTGGGTTCGGGGGTTATTTCTTCTCTCTTGAATTGTAAATATCTTCTCTCAATTAGGCTATACACTCAAAAAACCAAATTTTATTCTATGCGTCTAATTTCATAAGGAAAATCTTGAAATCAGATGGGGATGAGAGAATGAACACTATTTCATTTGTGTTTTATTTCCAAATAAATACTTTTCCGGTGGTTTATGGAAGAGATGATCTTCCATCGTAACCCAAAGTGCCTTAAACAAAATGGATATTTATGAATAAACCTCTTAGGGCTACAAAATTCATCATTCTGCTTTGTTTCTCTGAGACGCTCAGGAGAGTTTTGTGATTTACTAGCTGGGGAGTAATGTATTTATTGCTGACAGCCAGGCCCTGAACAAGTACCCAGCACAAACAACAATGTGAAATGGCACTAAATAAAAATTACCAGGATATTATGTCTTTCTTTATGATATTTGGGGCTGACTAGTCAAAAACGGATTTGAATTAGTGTTCTTTATCAGATTATCATGCCAGGGATATTGAGTCTCCTGAGTATGCCTTAAGATTATTATATCATTTGACTTTCAAGGAGGAAAGAGAAAACATAGTATTAGATTACTTAGGTCTAAAGCTGTGACAGCTGGCAGGAGGTAAACAGTTTTGTTAGAAGATTGGAAAAGATCAAGAATATTGACACTATTAGAATATTTTGCATTTTTACCTTACACAAGGCCTAAGCAAATGCAGACAATGACAAATACAACATTAGCCTTTACTACCTTGCCATATTCAGTCATAGCTTAAACAATACAATGTCTTTGCAATTCTGTGATAAGCTAGAATTTAAAGCTCATGTGTACAACAGGTAAAGGGTTGTTTTTAGTATGAACCTGGACTTGTCTTGGCAGGAAGCCCTAAATCAGTATTTCTGCTATATAGACACATCAGATAAGAGAATGTTTTCGATAAAATGGAATGATATGAAAATATGTATGTCCATGGATTGTTTAGGTTTCTTTCTTTCTATATTATCATATCATCTTCAGATAATGATAACTTTACTTCTTCATTCCCAATTTGGATGACTTTGTCTTCCCTTGTCTAATTGCTCCAGCTAGGACTTCTAGTACTGTTTTGAAATGTAGTGGTTAAAAGTGGGCATCTTTGTCTTTTCTGTGATCTTAGTGGAAAAACTTTGAGTTTTTCTCCATTCAAAAATGATGCTAGGCATGGGTTCACCATATATGCTTTTGTTATGTTGATATATGTTCCATTTGCCCCATTTTTGAAGGGCTTTCATCAAGTGCTTTCTCAGCATCTATTGATATGGTCTTATGGCTTTCATCTTTCTTTTTGTTAATGTGGTGAGTTATATTGATTGATTTTAGGTGTTAAAACTATCCTTGTGTTACTGGAATAAATTCCACTTGGTCATGGTATTAATACTTTTGATACATTGTTGGATTCAGTTTGTTAAGGTTTTACTGAGGATTTTAGCATTCATGCTCATTAGGGAGACTGGTCTTTAGTCTTCATTTTTTTGTGTTGTTTTGTTTTGGTATTAGTGTGCTGTTGACCTCATAAAATAAACTTGGAAGTATTCCTTCTTTCTCAATTTTTTAAAAGATTTTGAGCAGGATAGGCATTATTACTTCATATTTGAAAGTTTGATAGAATTCATTTATAAAGCCATATGGTCCTGGGCTTTTGTTTTTTTGGAAGGGTTTTGATTGCCATTTCAATCCCCTTGTAGTTGGTGTGTTCAAATTTTCTATTTATTTCTTATTCTTTCTTGGCTGGTTTATAGTTCTAAAAATCTCAAATTAAATTTGAAAGTATATTTTTTTTTTCTATAGGAACTTCTTTGAACTATGAGTTGTCTGTCTTGATGGTTGTGTTTTCTTCATATAGTCATTTTAATAGTCTTTATTTTTCTCAAAGAATAGATCTAAATAAAAAGGAAATGCACTACCAGTTTTTCCTCATTGGTTTTCATCTTAAAGCATGTAACTTATTTAAAAGATATGAATCATTTGGTTCAGTCAACAAAGTTTTTTTCTAATAATATCAATAGCCATTTTTATTAGCAGACAGAGCCTAACATTTTCTTGATCCTTTTGAAGATTGTTAAGGCAAGTTAATTATGCAAATCTTGAAAGTTTGAAATATTTGTTTGAATAATTTATGTGTGCTAAAATGTCCTTTAACACATTTTTTATTAATTATGACAGTGTGGGTTCTTTATTTTTTTAAAAAACAAGTGATGAATAATTGACAAATACAATTGTATGTAATTAAACTGTACAATGTAGTGATTTGATATACATATATCATAGGACATTGTGAATATATTTAAGATATATTAACTAAAAAAAAGAAGGTAGAAAGACTTACAAATGAATTATGGCAAAAGTTAAATAAATCTTATTTAATTTCCAGTTCTTCATTTATACATTGTATGACCTTAAAATTACTCAACCTTGCTAATCTTTATTTCCCTCAATTACTATATCACAATTTTTTTTCCATGTTGTCAAATACTCTTCTAAAACTTGATTTTATGGCTACATATAATCTAATTCTGTATTTTAAATTGACCACTGTTGTTGGAAATGAAGTTTATCTTTTCCCACTATTTACAAAACATCACAATACATTGAATTTACATATTTAAATGCATATTATACAATTGTCTTAGGATAAATTACTAAAATTGGCATTATATTTGTATGTGGATATATTTTAAGGTTTTTTTAGAGACATATTTCATAAAGTATCTACATTTTAATTTAAATGTTTTATATTAACTGTTTTACTGTAGACAGCTTCTTTTTTTTTCTGATGACTTCTTTTTTTTTCTATTTATTTCTTTTTATTAATATATTTTTTTTTAAAATTTACATATACTTGCCATCAATTGTAATCCCCATGTATTCCCCATCACCATCTCACCAGTGCACCATCACCTCAATCCCTCGTGCTCCC
>JAGFMF010011752.1:2561208-2572293 GCA_019455555.1 Galemys pyrenaicus
TCCTCCTAAGGGAGGAACCATCTGGTATTTTTCTTTTGCCTTCTGACTTACTTCGCTGAGCATAATCCCTTCCAGATCCATCCATGTTCCTATGAATGATATAGACAGCTTCTTAATGATTTGATGAACTAGACAAGATACTACATGTATTTCTTTGCTGTTTTAAGTATATTTTGACATATAAGAAATGTCTTCTTCCCTGCTACATCTCTCATTCTTTCATAGCATTCCTTTTCTAGTTCTTTATTTTTATCTTTATTTAAAAAATGTTATGCTGTCACATTACCTCACATTCATGTGAGAACATTTGACCAAAAGCAGTCATATGACTAAGGTCTAGGACAACATGGGAAAGGACCATTAGGGGATTCATTCTGGGAAGTCAGATTCCTTGAGAAACAGCAAAACAAATATGTGCTATATTGATTATTTCTCTAGTTGAGTATTAATAAATTCTGATAACTATCCTCTCTCTCTCTCTCTCTATCACTACCTCTCTCTCTCCACTCCTACCTCCTCCTTGGGAGAAAACATTTGTCCTGTAAAGAAAGAAAGTCTCTACCTAAAGTTCACTTTCATAGACCCAGGGGCATCCATTAATTTTATCAAAAAAATTAACACAGATCTATTTTCACAATAGTTTCATTTCATATCCATAGAAAGAATTCTGTTCAGTTTTGGGAACAACAAAATTTATACAAAATCAATTAAATGTGATTGGCAGAATTTGAATAAAAGTTATTTTTATTTGTAGTCTCTAGAAAAAGAAATGTCATAAGTAAAGTTCACAGAATAAAATTTTATTTTTAAAGTACTCTACACTATGTGTAGAATACATAGGGAAAATGACAGAAGCAGCATGTTTACAAAACTGGCAAAATTAGACAAAGAAACTAGGTAGAAAAACCAAAACCTATGAAAACATTTGAAAGAATAGATAAAAAGGAATTACATAAACTCTTAAATTCAAGTAGATATACACTGAAAATCTTACAGGAACTTTCGGTGGTCTGCAAACCACCTTTAGGGAACTGATAATAGATTGAAATAAAACTCTAAAATAGAGTAGATCACAATGAATAATCAAATATAAGAGACTCTTAGTTGTCCTTGGGTAATTCTAATTTGACAAATAGTTTTTGATTTCTAACAAAATTCTAAGGAATATATTATTATCAGAATGTACTGAGATTTAAGCAAACTATGTCTTTACTGTGAAAGGTGGTGTAAGATTATTTTTAAGGGCCTTTGTGCTGTTTTTAGAATTCTTCATTCCATTAGGGCTGTAATACATACAATTCTGATTGATGATATCTGGTAACAGGCATTTAATACATATTTAATAATTAGTATGCATTTATTAATAATAAATCTCATATATTCATATCTGTGACTATTGATATAATCATGGGGAAGTAATAGCTTATTTACTTCTCAGTATTGGTATACATAGCATCATAAAGACATGATACAGTTGATTCCAGATGATCATCTCAGTGCTTACTCAGTTCATGGGAATGTCTCAACTATTAACGCCATATGTGTAACCCACCATCTAGAATAGCAAATTCCTCATCTCTTTGTTTTAGTTTTCTTTTCCTAATTATTACCACTGAGAAAAAATTTTAGTCTGTTAGACATGTCATATTAATACATAGAAGTAATAGTTCAATAAAAAAAGAATGAAGAAAGGAAAGAAGGAAGGGAGGGAGAGAGATTGAGAGGGAGGAAGGAAGGGCTCTCAAGTCAAACAAGAAAGAGAACTTATACAAGTATTTAGTCATAAAAATAATGGAAAGGCTAAAAAAAGTAAAAGGACTATCCAAGAGGTAGTCCAGAAACTGGTAACTGTAGAAAGCAATTCTCAGCCTTACTGATGAGAAGAAAACATTGTGGGTGTTAAAAGAAACCACTCATGGTGTCGCTATTGGGACTACACTCCTGCTGTAGAGATCATCCTGTGATGATGTACAGTATGTAAAATATTTGCTTCATCTCCCCCACGAGTGAAATTGTTTTGACAGTGTTTTTGCCTAGTCTAGTCAAATTAATAAATGCTCTTGTTATGGAATGCTACAAGTTATATTCATGTGAAACTTATTTTTGAGCATGGAGTTACTGGGGATTATTTTCTGAAGAAAGAAAATATATCTTTACCCCTCAAAACAAGTAATATAAAAAAGTTGTTTGTATTTGAAAGAAATCCCATTGAGGTACCCATAGCAATGCTTATTTATACTCTTGGTTGATATAGTCTCAATTTCCGAATAATAATTTTAGTATGCAATCCCAACGTGCTACACACTCATAGCATTAATCTTCCCATAGATCTCTGGAAAACATTGAACCATTTTGTTTATGGACCACAGAGCCTGCTGTGAAGCAACTGCAGCCTCCTCTTTGGCAGATGGGAAGGCATCTCCCTGGCAAAACTCAGTCATACAACAATGGCAGCTGAGATGGAAAGAGAGGGAGAGATACCCTTTCACCTCAGTCACATAGTATGTGCTGTGGCACCCCTCAGATCCACTTGCTCTCTTCCTACACAGAACAAAGAAAATTAGCTTGTATCCCTTTGGGTTCTTCTCAAACTGGCAAAGTCATCAAAACAGCATGAGATGGGTTAGTAAAGGAATAACAATCAATTCAATGACATGCTGTGGAGAATTTATGCGGTTGTGTATTTTCATGAATAATGGAGCAGATCAGGAATATTTCTTGTATTTTATAATCTGGGACATCAAGGAGGGGAGAGGACTTTCCCAGACAAATAAGAAGAGACTATCTCATCCTATTCTCAGGGTAAAGATGAGATTCCTAGATAGAAAAAATTGTTCACTGATAAACCAATATCTGGATGAGGACACCCCCCTCCAAAACTTCCTCTTCTAGGTCATAAAACAGGATAGTATTGGTTGGAAAAGGGTAGAAGCTTTAGACATGAAGATGGCTTCTTTTTCAACATGAAGACTTCCTCAGACTGAGGAAGGATCAGTCTCTCCACCAAAATGATCAGAAAGTCTTTTCTTAATAAAAAAGACTCTTTTCACCTTGATATGGGAGCTGGAAGTCTGTCAAGTCTTTGTATATTCTGAATGTCTATTAACATTATTAGGGAATACAGATTATTTTGGTTTAAGCAAAGTGAGGGTTCTGAAGACTAGGATAAGTTTCTGTCTTTTCCTAGATTCTTTACCCCACCTAATGAAAGACACCTAGGAGAATATAGTTTGGAAAGTGTCTCTCTAATTATAGGTTATCAGTATGTCCTCTCTATCTCAGAATCCTATGGATCGTATGGGCATGGATAGGTAACTCTGGGCATGGATAGCTAACTCTCCCTTCGTGTCTGTCATGCAAAGTCTTCACCTCTCTTTCTTTGGTGCTCCATGTCCCTAATTGCGGGATAAAATATTCCTGATCTGTTATTCTGTGGAACTTATAACCATGTAAATCCAACGTGTGTGTTATTAAATAGTTTGTTTTATCCTTGCCAACTCATTTGATCCTGTTTTGTTTCCTGGTCCATCCCAAAAAGAATCCAGAGGGATATGAGATGAATTTTTGCTCCCTGGTATAGGCAAGAACAGATGCTTTTCCCAAACATCAAGGGATTTCATTGCTCTTAGCTCAAATTACTCTGCATGCTATAGAGAAGTGTTGACAGACTAATTGGAGAATCTTGAGGTGGTCTGATTTGGGCACCTTTACTACTTAGGCTATTGAGTCAAGTAAATGACATTTCACTAAATCATGTATATGTGAATCACCATTAATTTTTCTTGGCATCACCTACTTTTTTGATGCCCTAGGTTTTGTTATGAACTATCTTCATGCCTGTGAAACTCTTACATTGAGGCCTTGTCCCCAACAGGATTGTGTTTGAATATGGGACCAATGAGAGATGATTAGCTCATGAGCATGTAGCCTTTATGAATAGTGTTAATTCCCTGAAAAAAGAAATCACAGAGAAAATCCTTAGCCCTTTCAACCATGTGAGGACAGAGAAATGACTGGTGTTTATGAACAAGGAAGTAGGCCCTTACCAAATATCGCATCTGCTAGCATCTTAATCTTGGATCTCCAGCCTTTGCAACTATAATAAATAAATATATACTGTTTATTATTTACCCAATCTGTGGTGTTTTGTTATAATAGTCCAAACAGAGTAAGACAGGTTTCCACACTGGGCATGAAGGTGTATTCTTCCATTAGGGAAGGATGAAGGATTTAGGCAGGATCAGTTTCCCCAGAATGACCAGAAAGGCTTTTATTAATATTCTAAATGTGAATAGTCATATACTAACATGCTTAATACTGTCTTAAGATATTATTCCCAGTATAGCACCAAGCCATTATTGAAACTACCATCGCTTCTGCTAGATTCACCAAAAATTCCTGGAAGACCACAACTCCCTGGCACTAGTATCAGAGAGCCCTGAACCCATGTATGGCTGGACTTCTAACCACCTGCTCAGAAGTTCACTCTTATCAGAACTATTGCAAAAATATGAAAATAATAGAAAAGATAATGTCCCCTACTCAATTTCAATTTCTTGCCAGTGACCTGCCTTTGGCAGAACACAAATAAGCATCTGAGAAAGAGAGTACACAGAATTCTAGCCTCTATAGCACAGAATTGAACCCAGCATAGCAGAAATGCAATTGAAGGGAAACAGACAAATAAAGAGAAGAATAGAATAAATATAATTACAGCTTCTATGTATGGTACTGTGTGATTTAGCAATATCTATGACAGGTTCTCATCCCCACAAATTCTAATCCTTTCACCGAAATGGAATTACTGAGTGCTCTGAAGACTTTAGAAAACTGGAGTTAAAAAGAGTCAAGAACCTGACAAGAAATTCAATTTAGTCAACATTTATTTATTTGTCACATATTTATCAAGCACTTGCTAAATGCCAGGCATTGCACTGAATGTTGCTATGGGAGACAAAGTGATGAATAGAAGAGGATGCTTGTCTTCTAAGACTCAGAAAGGGAGGTGAAATATGTTCACAAATAGCTATAATCTAGATCAGTGTATTAAAAAGCCATGTAAGTAGTGCAAAGTGTTTTGTGAGATGAAGAGAACTATTTTATGAGTAGATATGAGGGGGAGATGTGTAGTGCTGTTTGAGCAAAGAGCACAGTGGAGAAAATTCAATACTTACTTGACAAATAGCTACCATATCAACTTATTTTGTTCCAAATAGCTAAAGTAGTCTCCAATCTGTCAGCTGCCTTACCTTTTAGAAAGATTAATTTATTCGAGATTTTTCTTTTCTCCAGGATCACCAAATTAAGTCTACAATAAATGTTTTATAACTGGAAAATAATGTCCATTTTCTCCCTATTATTTTCCCTTGAAAATAGTTATTGAACTGAAATGGAAAATACTAAAATATTTTTTCCAAATTATATAAATTGCATATTTTCTAATATATAATAGATCTAATTCTCTTTCTAGTCAAATCAGACCCATTGTACACAATGTGGAAATAACCCTGTGGGGTATCTTGATTATCTTAAATTAGCTACCAATTTACTGCAATTTTTATAAATATGAGATAAAATATTTTTATTCAATAATTGAGGCTCTTTCTGATTAATTCTTTAGATTAACATTCCAAGATTGGGGAAACTTCGTTATAGGGAAAAATACATTTAAGGTCATGTGCTATCAATACATTGTCATATCAATTTACACTCCTTCCAGTGATGATATGTCAGACTTGATTTTCATCATTTTATTGAAAATATTCACATGTAGCACTATAAGCAATATTTTATCATTAAGTCCTATCAGGATTTGTTTACATATAATATTCACACAGTGACATTAGCTTTACTTTTGCCCTGAGCCAACCTATATCACATGGAAATGAATGTTTGAAAGAATGAAGATATCAGTAAAATTATCCAATTCTGAATATATTTTACAAGATCATTTTCTTGTGCTTGGATAGGACTTTGCTTTTCACAGAAACATTTCTATTTGTTTTTCCCCTGGTGACATTAGGGTATGACTGAGAAAAATGTATGCAATTAGATTATTTAAATTGATATTCTGATACATGTATACATCAAAAAATAATCACCACTACCAGATTAATTAACATAGCCTTCACCTCACACAGGTTTTCTTATTGATATTTTCTTGTGTAAGAATGATTGACTTCTACTCTCTTAAATTTCAAACATAAATACATCATTTATTATAGTCATCATTTTATGCATTAGTTCTCCAGAACTAGTACAATAACTGAAAGTTTGTGATCTTTAACTAGCATTTCTCTTTTCTCTTTCCTCCCTCTTCTCCAACCCCCAGGTCATCAATATTCTCCATTGCTAGCTTTACTCTTTTTTTTTTTTAATTTCACATATAAGAAAGATCATGCAGTCTCTGTCTTCATGTTTCTGTATAATTTCATTTAGCATAAACTACTCCAGTTTCATTTGTGTTGTTATAAATGGTAAGATTTCCTTCTTTCTCATGTATGAGTAATATGCCATTGTATAATATTGTCAAAACATAGAAATGTGGCATCTGTTTCCCCAAAAGGGCCAGCTGGGCTTTTTCAATATACCCAGAATAGGCCCCTCCCCAAAATCATCACCTAAATATGGGAAACTAAAGGTCAGTGGAGACCTTGTGAAACTGAGCAAGTCTATTACCATTACCTAAAGAATGCAGGTTATTTTACTTTATTTTTTTTTACTTTTCTGAAATTTACTTTTTTATATGCATGTGTTCTTGCCATTTAGACTTTAAGACATCCAAGCACAGTCCTAAATTCTGTATACCCCAATTTCATTCAACAGTGTTCTATAGTTTTCATTGTAACAGTTGTCAACCTGCTTGGTTAAATGTATTCCCAAGTACTTTTTATACTTTCGTAAATAAGATTGTTTTCTTTATGTTCTTTTTCCAGATAATCCATTGGAAGTATATAGGTACTCTACCTGATTTTTGTATTTTGAACTTTCACTGAATTTTTTTTTATTTGTGTGCGTGTGCATGTGTTTCTACAGTAATTTTTTTCCAAACTCACAGAAGCTGCATATAAGAACATAAAAATACACTCAGATTTGTTATATATTAGAATTCTAGTTATCATTATTGTTTTAGTCTGCTTCACATTACATTTTTTCCATTTATTTATATATATTTGACATCAATTGTAATCCCTATGTATTCCCCATCACAGGAAACTGATATAATGTCCTCTTTTTCAAAAAACAAGATATTACAGCTAACAAGTTCCTTTGTTGGGAATTTGAGAGAAAGAAAGGCTCATACAGACATGCATAGACTATAATTTTTCACTCATTCACCATTTGTTCCCTTCATTTTGCCTAGTCTCTGGTACCTGTTTCCCTATTCATCATTGTCCATATGAGATTTCACATATTAGTTCCTATTTTTATATTTGATAGAAATGACCTATGTGCTATAAAGAAAATTATATCAAACACAGATCATATAGTAAAGCAATCTTAGTAGTAAGTAAACTAAAATAGATATTTGATCTATCTTCTAATATATTTTTTTACATATATAAATCCACAAGGATTTCCAAATTATGAAAGGCAAATGTCAAAATACTTCTATCTGTGGGAGATAGAGCTAGTTTTGAGAACCAAGGACAGAGCTCTGGAACATAGAGATAAGTCAGTAATATATAATGTTCAAAGAGCATGTTAAAAAATGAGTCTATCTAAAGAGAATTTGTTAATAATAATTTTAAATTTCAAATGATGGTATATTTTTAGCTCTAATTACATCAAATTCAATTTCAGGGAAGACAGCATATTCTGAATTTTGATAGTATCAAAACAAGAAGTTCAAAAACCTCTATTTTGAAGTATATTAATCTCATTTATCTTTTAATTAAACTTTTATTTTGAGATGGATAGCAGATTAACATGTAGTTGTAAAATATAGTGCAGATATATTCCTTGTACATTTCCCCCAGCTTCCTTTCATGATAATAACTCTCAAAAATCCTCACACTCAGGATACTGATACAATCTTGTCTTTTTGTTCAAATTTCTTCACTTTTATCTGCACTTATTTCTGTGTCTGTGTATATATTTACTTCTCATCAGTTTTATTATGAGTATAAGTTCACATATTCCATACCATCATTAAGATTTAGAACAGTTTTAGTTTCATAAAGAACTTTCATGTTCTTCTTTTAAAAGAGGAACACACTATACTCAAGGTCTTTTTACTTAGTGTTGGTAACTTTGTCACCTTGGCTGAACCACAATGACCAAGTACGTGGTCAAACATCATTCTGGAGATTTCTATCAGAGTATTTTTGGTGGGATTAACATTAAAATCAGTTTACTTTAAGTACATGACCCTTCATCATGAGGGTGGGCTCAACTAATTTGGTTGCGGGTCTACACAGAACCAAAGAATAACCTGCCAAGCAAGAAGGAATTCTACCAACAGACTTCAAATCAGCATTGGTTCTTTAAGGTCTCTAGAAACCCTCTCTGCAGATTTTGAACTTGGTAGTTTTTATAAAGGTGTGGGTCTATTGATGTGAATGTATGTTGTATGTAAACTGTATATTAACATATTGTGTGTGTCTTTCTTTAGCAAACCCTGACTAGTACATTCTGTCAAACACAAATCTGTTTTCCATTTCTGTAATTAAGTCTTTTCAAGAATATTATGTCAATGGCATTATGTAGAGTAGGTACATTTTGGGTGTGGCGTTTTTGTCCGCAATTCAGTGAACTCTGGACATTCATTGAGTTTGTTGTATGTTATCAATTACTTGCATGTTTATATTGCTAAATGGTATTCTGTGCTTAGATCCACCACAATCTGCTTAACCATTCTCTGGCTAAATGAATGTGCTTGTTTGCTTTGCTTGTTTTTTACTATTACAAGTAGAACTGTAATGCCTTTTATTATTTTTTTTTTGTAAGCCTAAGTTTTTATTTTTCTGGGATATAGGCCCAAGAATTGTCTGATTATTTATATGGCAATTATGTTGTTTTAAACCACTATGTTTGTAGCTGTTTGCTATAGCAACAATGGTAATGTTATTTAAAAATGTCATAATACAGATTATTTACTATAGAGTCACTATTTTACCCATTCCTGAACTACTAGGGCTTATTCTTACCTGTTTCCTCTAGGTTTGAGAGAATTTCCTTAGCTATTCTTTAAGGGTATACCTCTGCATCTGGTAAATTCTTAGTTTCATTATTGTTATTATTTCCCCTTGATATCTGAAGTTTACTTTTGAAACTGTCAGTTGCCTGTTCTGTTAAAACATTTAATAAATGGTGTTCTACTTCCTTCTGGCTTCCATTTTTTCAGGTGTTAAATTTGCTGTCCATCAAACTGGTGTTCATCTAGACAAAATGCATCATTTTTCTCTGACTGCTTTAAATTTTAGTTTCCTGAAATTTAACTAAGATTTATCTTGCCATGGCTTCTTTATTTATCCTATTTAAGGTTTAGGTTTTTCTTCTTGAATCTGTAGGTTTAAGTCTTTTGTGAAAGTTTCAGCCATGATTTCTTACAATACTTTCCAAATATTATTTGTCCTATTTTTTCTGGCCTTGGTTTGAGTCTTCCTTGACATAAACATTAGATTTTTTTAATTGTCCATTCATTCCTGAGATACTGGTGTTGCTGTTATCTTTTTCAGTCAATTTTGTCTCTGTCATACAGAATGAGTACATTTATTTATCGATTGGCAATTCACTAGCTTTTACCTGTTTTTTTCCCAATTTTGCTACCATTGGGACACCAATGTTTTAAGATTTCGATTAATTTTTTTTTTTTCAGTTCTATACTTTCCTTTTGGATCTTTTTAATATTTTTGTTAAGAATGTTCTTTTACTTCAATGTTACTTTTAATTATTAATTGAGGCAACTTATGATGCCTGCCTAAACATTGCCAGACAATTCCAGTTTAATTCAGCTTGTAGTGACATTAGTTGTTTTCTCATTCAAATTGTGATTTTTCTGTGATTTGCTTTGATGATTGATTATCATATCTTTGACATTTCAGAAATTATGTGAGGAAAAGTCTTGATCCTCTGTAAGTCTAGTTTACCAAAAAATTGCCCTGCTTCGATTTGACATGTATTTTCTTGCCTATGTTATGTTCTTTATTTCTAATGACTTTTTTTTTTTTCTGCGCACTTGTAATACAATCATGGTTTGTTTTCTTCTGGCTTTGCTTGAGTTCCTGGGAAATCCCTAGGGATGCTGCCTACAGTGATTAGATGAGGAGTGGGTGATTTACATTTGTGAGAGGGAGAGCACTTCCCCAGTGAGGATTCCCCCAGACCCCTTGGCTCCTGAGGTTGCCACCCCAGGGGACCACACCACAGTCCTGTTTTGTGGCCATTGGGTATTTGTGAGCTCCTAATGCTATCTCTATCTGTGCCACAAGTAGATGGGAAAACTTCTCTGAGCTATGCTCTTCCTAGTGGGACACCTGGATGGTCTTATGGTGTTTTTGAAATATTGGTAGAATCTGGGTCTGGATTTCTTTCTGTTATTGAGTAGAGGGCAACAAGATCATTTCCCCAGGTCCTCTGCTACTTATTGGAGAGCTGGGAGCTGCTATGTTTGCATGGCTTCCTGTTGTGGCTAGAAATTTGGAAAATGCTTTGCTTGGGTCTCATTCAGCCCCTGAGAAGAAGGTTAGGAGACACTGGGCCTAATGGCACAATTGGCACACACACCAAAACTGGTGTTTCTGGTGGCTATAAGACATGGCTAGTAAGCCTATTTCGATTTGCTGTTTCCTATACTTGTAGGAAGTTCTGGGTTGTTGGATTTTCAGGAACTCATTGTAGTAATATCTCTATACTATCATGTTGAAAAAGTTGACCTGATTTGGAGATATTATAATCCACCTCAGTATGATACTGAGAAATCTTATTTAGAGACAAAGGGTAACTCCTCTATCTAGCAGTTTTAGTAATTATCTAATGAGTGAGGCCATGTACGAAAATCAACTCAAAATGGATAAAAGACCTAAATGTAAGACCCGAAACTATAAAATACATAGAGGAAAACATAGGTAAAACACTGAAAGA
>JAGFMF010011752.1:2573139-2593253 GCA_019455555.1 Galemys pyrenaicus
AAAAGTAAACAACAACAACAACAAAAACTTAATAAGACCAAAAAGCCGGGATAAACCAAAGGGACCATGGGGGGGGGAGGGGAAGGGGGAGGGCAAAGACGGGGAAGATGCCAGAGGGTGCACAAGGGACTGAGGTGATGGTGCACGGGTGAATTGGTGGTGGGTACTCCCTGGGGACTACAAATGATGTCAAATATAACTAATAATAAAAAAAAATATCTAATGAGTGAGGAATATACTATAATAATGTCTTTACTTGTCTAAGAAAAGAGCATATGTGATCCTTTCATAATCTCCTTACAGATTATGCAAGTTAAAGCCACATGGACGTTAACTAATCCAAAGAAAACTCAAATAGCAGCAACAAGCAACAAGTAATAATAGATGTGTCTCATAGAATTTAGCTTAAATATTTTTGATATTCTATTTAGAATACCACAAATACCTCACCAATTTCAATCTGTCAGTGTTTCCCCACGTTTATAAAACATCAGACACCCTGTTGGGTACATAATATAGATTTTCTAGGGGCATGTCAAAAGTTAAAGCAGCAGAAAAACATTTTTTAACAACTGACTTCACTTATCAAACAGCAGAACCTGAAAAAGGTCTCTGGCACCTGAAATCATTTAAGGTTTTTATGGCAGTGATAAAAATCACTTCAGGTGTTGCTGCAGCAACAGCTTTGAAAGCAATAGAGTTCTGATGTGAAGAAGGTCCATCAAAAATAAATCAAACCTTGTTTCACTGGTGCCAAAGGAAGTGTGTGTAGTGGAAAGTTATTAAGATCAAAGCCATGTGCAGGCTTCTGCTCCAGCACGGGACCCTCTTGCACAAGTATTCCCCAATCAATCACTGCCCCTCTTTTTTTTTTTCCTTTTCTGGTATTGTCAGGCAATTCATAAGCTGTAGATTATAGTAGGTAAGTGCTTTAAGGCATTTGAAGCTTTCCTAGCATAGGTTTTGATACCATGTTACCCACACTGACACACTCACATAGAGAGAGAGACAGAGACAGAGAGACAGAGAGAGAAACTTAAAAGGCATGCTACAACAATTATATCATTTTTCTATATTCAAAAAGTCAGTAATATTTACCTAACATCTATGATTTTCTGACCCCTTTAGTATAAATGACCTCACTTAATATTCACAACATCGTAGGTATAACTCAGCAGGGAAAATATTCTCATTGTCACTTAGCAGCCCACATTCCAAGGCTCATAGAAGTTAAGTGTTGTTGTTTTAAGAGTTTATTTATGCATATAATAGCTGAGGTTTAGGCCAGAGGTACAGGAGGTAAGAGGATTCACCAGCGACAGAGTGGGGAACAGGACAGGCTGATCTACTGAAATACACTGCTGGGGGGAGCAGCGGGTGAGACAGGAGAGGGTTGCTGCACCATGTGGGTCCTTTCCCTGGCAGAGAACAAACTCGTGCTGCAGTGACTATGTAAGCCCCACTTTGCCACACTCAACCCCTTGTACCACCAGGTAGGCCTGAAGTGTTTTTTACAAAATCCATAGAACTAACAGATGATAGAGCTGGATTACTATTCAGAAGTTTTGGTTTTGTCTTGTGTATTATTTCCCTACAAGTAGGATAATTATTTCAAAAATTGGTAATATATATCTGTCTTTTTAAAAGTTTTTTATATATTGAAATACATTTCTTTTTCCTAATTAGGTTTTGTATAAATTTATCTATAATAAATAAATTTTTTAGTTTTTTTTCCTTCACTGAAAAGTGAGTATTGATATATTCATTTTAAAATTTCATTTACATAAAATGAGGTATATGGTGTGCCATGACTTTTAAAATAACATTAAAAAACAAAGCAAATAAAATGAATGCAAAGAAAAATACAAAATTAAAATAGAACTTGCATTAACATGACTCTGATGTCACTTAGTTCTAATATTGCTCACAATGTGAATATGCTGTTGACCGCTCATAACCCAGATTCATTTGGTTTCTACAAACTTAAATCCACATTTGACTGTGTGATGTCCCCATTTTTACCTATTATCTCTTTGAAATACATAAATCCTGTATTTCTATTATGCTGTGCTGTGTTACCACATGGCCTTTAGTTGGTCTTTGTATATCTGCCTCTTTCTTTCCATAGTAACCCCTGATATCTGAAGCAGTGCTACTCACTTCCAATACGATTGTTAAGTACACACGGTCAGGTAATATTTATTTACAGCATTACTGAGATGATATATATTTTTGTAATTATAACTAAAACCTAAGCATGGAAGTGAAAAAAAGGAAAAATCCAAGGACTCTCTGACTCCAGAAAACAAATCAAGGCCTACATCTTCCTACAGATTCCAGTTTAAGAACATATTATCCATAAAGGAATAAAAAATTAACACAAATTAGAACTGTTAATAACTGATTCTTACCAATTATAATAAAATTATTACTACAGTTTCCAATTGAATTAAGGCGATCAATATAAGTAATTTATTTGAGGATGTAGGTTATTTATTGTGAACATCATGTCCAGATTCGTCTTATGTGACACTATCTACCTTTAACTTAGTTTCGCACATTAACTTCCACAAGTTCTCCAATTAGACTAACTTCTAGACAGTGATTTTCAATGCTGACTTCATACTTAAGTTACCTAGAGGGCTTTAAAAAAATCACTGCTCAAACCACATACTCAGTGATCCTGTTTAAATTCATCACAAACAAGCAGAAGTACCTTTCAATAGTTCCCTGGACTCACTAAAGTACAGTTGGAATTAGAGCAGCTATTCTGGCTAATTAGAAAAATTCTGTTTTTAAAAGATATCAAAATATCTGATGTATTTGAACATGAGATGTTTTAATCCCTTTACTTTCTTTTATTTAGTTAGTTATTTGTTGTTTTGTGTATATACCCAGTCTTATCCCAAGTTAACTCTCATATCCTAAGATTCAGGTTAAATATCAGTCAATTGTGATTCCTTCCTAGAGTAATATAGGCTATGTTGATTATTGTCTTTTCTTTTCCAAGGGCAATTTAAACTAGCCAAATAGTACAGCACATATTATAAGACTCTCAGTGTCTCCTGTCTCTAATTCATTAAACTCATAACCATACATTATGTATTGTAAAGTAGTACAGATTAAACATTATCCAGGGATTTTTTTTCTTTGAGTGAATGCAAAAAGAGGAACTAAAAGAAGATAATAAAAGATAGTTTAATCTATTGTTATTCTCCAGTTTTACCTGGATGCATTGAGTTATTTGTGTTTGCATTGAGTAGGAATCAGTTACTTTCTTTTGCCTCTCTGTTCCCTGGTTACACATTACATCTGTTCACTAGATCTTATAGATTCTTCCTCTATTTTCTAGGGTGTTTTTTTTAAAACACCATTTATAAGATCATAAGATTTGTTAAACCAGCATGTAATTCTGCTTTACCAGATTAAAACCTGAGTGTGGAATATTTTATTTCATTTATATTTTTTTCTTACATTCTATATAACTGAGATGGCTAGAAACCCAGAGAGTACATAAGAGATCTACTTATGCTGCTGTCTCCACAAACTGCCTTGCCACTAAAGGATGGAAAAGGCTTTAATTCAAAGTTTAGTGTCAAATACCCAGCCTTATGAAGAAGACAAATAATGTAATTATTTCACTCATGCTACCTCATCACTGAAGACTTTTTACTACTCTGTTTTAAAATAGTATCATGCTTTGAATAGTATCGCTCCCTCTTTCTGTACTCCCTAACCAGATTTCCTGCTTTATTTAACTCTGTAATTGTCATTACCATATGTATTAGTTCCCTAGGACTAGTTTAACAGAATACTGCACATTAAGTGACTTAAAGCAACAGTGATGTCTTCCCTCATAATTCTGGGACATAGAAATGTGAGGTTCCTGAGAGGTATGATCCCTCTGGACTACAGGAAAAAATTCTTAATTCCCTCTCCTTCACTTCTGTTGGCTGCTGGCAATCCCTGGCATTCTTTGATTTGTAAATACAGCAGTCTCATCTCTCAGTGCATGGTCACATCCTCTTCTCTCTGTCTTTGTGCATCCTCTCTTCTTGTTATAAGGAGACACCTCATTGAAATTAGGGTAACCCCAATCCCGTATTACTTAACTTTTATTCAGTTACATCTGCCAAGAGTCTATGTTCAAATAAGGACACAGTCCAAGGTTCTGTTTAGATGTGATTTTTTTCTTTGGAGATAATATTCAAACCACTAGATTGCCTAATATACTGAGTATCTTATATTTACCGACTGTCTCATCACACCAGAATACGTTTTATGAGGACAGCTATTTTTTTCTTCATTCATTGTGATGTCTCCAGTCCCTACAAAATGTATATTCAACAAATGGTTGATTTATTGATAAAATTCTAAGTTCATCTGGGATCAGAGGTAGTCTTCCCAGCTCATCCACATTGCTGTTAGCAGCTCTTTGTCCCCCATTAGGTTTTGGTTAGATGCATAAGTTATTTGGCTTGTGAACCTGTCATTAGGAAGGCTAAATATCCTATAACAAGACAACTGACTTCCTCCAGAGCAGGTTGAGATAGACAGAAGGGGGAAAATGAAAGAGAAAAAGAGAGAGAGAGAGAGAGAGAAACATGGTTTTCATAATCTTGGAAGTGACGTACCATATTTTCTGTCATTTCTATTAATCAGACAGACCAACACAGGAATAAGCTAGGATGAGAACCTAAAAGTGTGCAAATAACATGAGGTTGGGATTTTCGAGGTTTTCTTGGAGGCTGGCTACCATAGATATTATCTACATTTCGGGCAAGACAATTGTTTTCTGAGCAGAAATATCCTGTTTATTCAAGGTCATTTCACATTCCTACCCTCCTTATCCCTGTACACAATGCCAGAGAACAAATTGACAGTCATTGTGATAATAAGAAATTTCCTCAGACATTTTCAAAATCCCTCCACTGAAAAGCAATATCTGAAAAAGGGCATCCCTTAATTTCAGAGACAAGTTGTTAAAAAGGAATTTCTTTGAACCTAATAGAAATGCAAGAGAAGCTTATGTGAATTAGTCAGCAGATCCTTATTTAAAGGTGAGTCAGCCAGCTTGAGCTTTTCATGTCAAGGTGCATCACAGTTTTGATAAAGGGAATTCATTATGACAGCAAGAATGTCTAATTATGTACATACATCACTGAAACTTCAATAGAATACCTTGTACATGAAGCACTGAAAGATATACTCCTATGTAGTGATGCTTATGTCTACTTTCTCATTTTGCTTCATCAAACAGCTTTAGTATGGGGACCTTCTAGTCCACCTACTGTAACAAAGCTATAATTATTAAATCAATAAGTCCTTAGCCTGTTCAAATTCTATTTACAAATGTCCTTATGATTGCAGTGTCTACAGACATCAAATTATTCTTCATTTTTAAAACAAGCAAAAGGTCAGAGATTAAATGTTTCCTCTGTCAGATGATAAAAAAAATCAATTATTTCAGATTTATTGTACAAGTAGCATAATTGTTTTCCTTATTGTATGTACATTTACTTGTCAGAATGCCAAAGAACACAATCAATTTTTCATCAATTCACTTATTTTTTCATTTAGTCATGATTGAATGAATTTATTGAGCATAGCAACTACATTTAAAAGTAAGTTAGCTACTAACTAGATTATAGAGATGAATACTATATGGATCCTGCCCTCAAAAGGTCTACACTCTTATAAATCATGTCTATAATTAGTAGTGATTACAGAAGAATTCATTGTGTATCTTTTTATTAAAAGATATAGTTAGGTAGAATGCAGATGAAAACCTTTTCTAAATACTATAGAGCCCTGAAAATTCAAAATAGACATTTTCTGGAGCTTATAATACTCAAGTATTTGAAATGAAGGTACCAAAGATCATTAATATTGGATGCATATACCGAACAATTTAAATTCTTTCCAGTTCTCAGTACATGATCTTTGTGGCATTAGGTTGATTTAAAATTGTTAAACAGAACATTGTATGAAATCTTTTTTTTTTTTTTAAAGATTTATTTATTTATGCATACAAGCACTGGGGTACAGGCCAGAGGTGGGGAGGGTGAGAGGATTCACCACAGAGAGCGGGGAGCAGAACAGGCAGATCAACGGAAGTACACTGCTGAGGGGAGCAGCGGGCACAGCAGGAGAGGTCTGCTGCACCATGTGGGTCCCCCCCCTGGCTAGCAGCAGGGATCGAACTCGTGTTGCAGTGGCTGCGGTTTGCTTCATAGTGCATTGCTCAACCCACTGCGCCACCAGGGAGGCCCTGTATGAAATCTTAAGGGATAATAATGCAGTGACTTACTAGAATCATCAGTTACTGGATCATAAGAACCAGTTGCAAAATTTTAAGGAATATTTCAAGTTAGTTGATGTGTTTTGTAGTTTGAAATCATTCGCGGTAGAGGGATTTGCATCATGGAAATTGACAAAACTATAAATCAGCGATTTAAAAATTTCCCTACAGATAACTAGTTGGTTAAACAATTACCAGGATACATCTGTAGCAATGCTTCTAGTCTTATATTTGTGATTAAATAAGATACGGACATTTAGTAGCATCCACAGTTTCATGTTACTCTCTTCTATAGTTAATGAGGTTATAACCCTGGCCAGTCAAAATTATAAGTCTTCAGTTCAAGAAAACAAGGCATTAGAACACCATCTAAATTTTATATTTGGGATCTATTATACTTTAGAAATTTGACCTGGGTTTTTAAAAATGACAATTTTCTTTTTTTAAGATTTATTTACTTATGCACACAAGCACTGGGGTACAGAGCAGAGGTGTGGGGGCCAGAGGTGAGAGGATTCACCACAGAGAGCAGGGAGCAGAACAGGCAGATCAACAGAAGTACACTGCTGAGGGGAGCAGCGGGCACAGCAGGAGAGATCTGCTGCACCATGTGGGTCCCCTCCCTGTCCGGCAGCAGGGATCGGACTCGTGCTGCAGTGGCTGCGGTTTGCTTCATAGTGCATTGCTTAACCCACTGCGCCACCAGGGAGGCCCTAAAAATGACAATTTTCAATAAAAGTGCCTCCATCATTCTCAAGTTTAGTAAGCTCTCTATCCACTTCATATTCATGAATATTTTTTTAAAATGCAAAAGAGTAGACAAATTAAGTGATGAATTTTTGTATAGATCAAATTTTACTGCTTAACTTTTAGGTAGAGAATATAAATTAATGTCACTGCTGAAATTTGGGCTCAAAATATTAGAGAACAAGATACTATTGTCGTAAAGCATGTAGTTTAATTTAATCATTTTATTTAAACAAGAAGTTACCAGACCCCAGACTGAACCTGTGTGTCTTATTACAATGTAAGTTTATGGATCTAAATTTATTCAAACTACTTCATATATTTATTTCTTTGCTCATCAATATAACTATTTTCTGTATATATTTTGAAAATAAAGCAAGAGAAATGAAGTTTTTGCCAAAAACTATATTAGTATAATTTTAAACTTTTGATTTTTAACATACATGGGTCAGAAAACTTCAGTTCATGGTTCCCAGAGTGAAAATATCTCTGGCAGGCTACATATAGTATATATAAAAAGGCATAAACATTTTAATACATATGCACAGCCAAAATGTTCCATCTTTGTATAGGAGCTAAATTACAGTTTCTGGGAGAGATACAACTTTCTAATTTATTTACTTTCATGCACTTTGGAATTTTACTGTATTAAAGATTTTTGTATCTTATATTCATTTTTTTAAATATTGGAATGATAGAAAAATACTCAGTCCAGTAAGCTTTTTAACAAAAGTATTAACCTCTCAAGCCCGACTTGAGGGAAATGATGACTCCAGAAAAGATAGCTAGCTAGGAAATTAAGATATTGAAAGTTTGCCCTATTTCTTACGTCCAAATAATTTAGAACTTAATTTCCTATAAAAGATTAATTATAAGTTAATAAAACATTGAGTTGTATGCAGAACATACACAATACTATTTTGTTATAAATATTGTCAGTTTCATCAGAACTATCAAGTCTATCACATTGCATTAAAATATTTTTTCAAAATATTGTCACACCCAACCCCATACTAGAATTTAGGCCCTTTCAAATAAAAGTGCTATAGAATTCTTTTTTTTTTTTTTTCTCTTCCTAGTACCTAACCACCCTATGTGTCATATTGTATTTTGGTGAAATGTAGAAAATAAATAATGAAATTTTGAACTTGCAGATTTTCACAATTTTGAATTCAGTATTTATAAGTAATATTTGTTTACTGAAATTGCTCACCTTGAAAGGATGAGATAATTCAGTTCCTTTCTAAGAAAGACAATAAGTTCTGTAGCAATTCTCATCAGCAATATGAGTCAGTTGTGGAGGGAATAATCTCATATCTACCTATAAACTATTACATCAGCTTTTAGCTCCTTTTTTGTCCCTACATATCACTGGTCATATTCATTGTGTTCTTAGAGAAACCTGTGGCGTTTGCCATGGGAGGAAAGTAAGAGGAAGAAAAGGTGAAAGGGAAGAAAAGAAGATGAACTCACTAGTCTTGCTAACTTTTAAAATACTGTTATTTACTCTAGAAAAAAAATATGCCATTTCTCTAATGAATTTATATAGGAAACAGTTAACTATATAAAATTCCACATATATATTAAGTTAAGTTTAATACTGAGTATGTTCTCTACATTTCATTCAGCAAGGCATGTCTTAATTGGATGAGTGCTATTGCTACCTTTAGATCTGGAAAGCAGAAAAACAAAATAATTAAGGTATGACTTTTATTTAATAGAATGAGGTAGTAAACAAGAAAATGAGTTTCAAGCATCTTTAGTGATTTCTTGTCTTATTAGCTTCTATTGAGAAGTAATAACTGTACTCACACAGAAAAAAAAATCCATGTAAATAAATTTTAGTGAACAATGAATGGAATTACAGGAGCCATCAGAGTTAACATAATTCTTCTAGTCTGGAATTTATGTCATTATATTTCAATATAATCTTATTGCTATTTACTTTCTTTCACTGAAATAAAATTCTCTAGGTGTCTGTGACCTTTTTTTTTTTTCCAATATGCTGATCAGCACACATCTCATTTGTATATTTGAAATTTACACAAAATAATGTTTCACTTTTAGTTTGTGCTGTGAACTTAGATATGCATTCTGCTTGATTAAGTGATGAATTTAGAAAGACTATATGTTGAGGTTGGAAAGGACATTAACCTCCTCTGAGTTATTCATTTTCTGACATGCATGGACCTTAAATTCAGACACTTTAGGGTTCCAGTGTAGACAATTGTATAGTCATGCACAAATTACTTAAACCTCTTTGTAAATGATGTTATTTGCCTCTATGGCTGTAAAGTTATTTAAACTAGTGGCTAGCATACAAAAAATGATTCAAAATATTGACTATATCTTTATTGGTATCATCTAATATTATGCATCAAATTTTTATTGCTGATGTTAAAGAAAAGCAAGAATAAATAATTTCTGTGTGGTCAAAGAATTTATTAGTGGCAAAATGAGATTGTATACTAATCAACTTATTACCTAAAACTTTTAAATACGGAAGACCAAGAAGGAAATAGGTAGAATGTGTAATCTTTTTATCATTAGTTTCTTATAAGTTGAGGTTACTCTGAATACACAGATGATATTCTTGTCCTGGGTATATGAAATGCTAATACTTCAATAACTAAGTAAATGAATAACTCTTACAATTAAAACTGGAATTTGTAGCTTGAGAAGATTGTGGTGGACAGGATCAGAAATAAAAGCCTTTAAACACATTGATTTTATTTTTGTGATGGTGAAATTAGGCAACAGTGTTCTCTCTTTGTGTTAGTGAAAATCATAAAAAAGTTTTCAAAATCTTTTTAAAAAATTGTAAGTTTGGAATATGTATTTTTATTTTCATTTAAAAAATTATTTTTATTAAGGTAACATTGGTTTACAATATTTCATGTGGTGCAGAAGTTAGGAATCCATATCTTCAATTATATGTGACCACGACATAACCACCACTGTTACCCATAGTCCTTCATATAAAATGTATTTTTTTAATTAAAAGTATTGTTTAATAATGTATTATTTAGGGGCCTTCCTGGTGGCAGAAGGGGTTAAGTCATAGCACTATGAAACTATACTCAGTCACTGTAGTATGAGTTCAATCCCCAACCAGGGCGGTGACCCACATGGTGCAGCAGACCTCTCCTGTCTTGCCTGCTGCTCCCCTCAGGGGTGTATTTCAGTAGATCCATCTGTTCTTCCCACTACTCTCTCTTTGATGAATTCTCTCACCCCCACACCTCTAGCCTGCTCCCCGCTCTTGTAGTCATAAGTAAATAAATCTTTTTTAAAAATAATATTGTTTAGATCTGCATCCCAAATGTTAATTTTCAAATAAAAGTATTAAGATAACTGATTAAAATTACTTGAAAATAGATAATTACCAAGAAAATAAAATAACTACTGGGAAACATTGAGGAATTTATTCCATTGTATTATAGTAACATGTATGCTAATTGTTCAATAATTGTGATACTTAAAGTTCCAAATATAGAAAACATTCCTGTGGAAAGGAGCCTAACCTCAATCCTGCTTTAAAGCAACTACAACTTCATGAATTTAAAAAACCATGAACATTTGATAGAAATTTTCTAAAACAGAAAAATAAACACACATACACACATAACCACACACATGTATGTATACATACATGTGTGTGGTTATGTGTATAAGCTATTTATTGTATGTAGTACCCCTACTAATATATACATATACACCCATATATACATATATACATAGCTAAACTATATGTATATTAATATTGGTTGGAATTGCCATTGTATAAACATTATCTGTAATGCAGGAAACAACTCGTAATTATCTGAATAATGAATGAATTAAAACTTCACTGCTTTTAACTCTTCACATATATAATGCACATTCAGCAGCATTTATTTACTTTCTGCTGTGTGCAGGATTTCTTTAGCAGACACCTCTAGGTGTTCATGCAACATGCATTTATTGAAATATTTCAGGCATAAGCTTGTGCACACTTGAATAAGGTATTTCCTTTAAGCAAATTATATATCATTTTAGAAGATGAACATATAAAGGAATAAGTCATAATACAATAGGCTAAGTTCTATAAAAAGGATAAGAACAAATATATTTACAGTTATCAGATATAATATTAAGTTAATGAAATATAGTTGAAAACATGCTTTGCAAAATCAATTTTGAGCTAGAGTTGAAAAGAATTAATGGGCTGTTTCCCAAGTATACGAAGAGGAAATAACATGTACAAATAGTTATAATAATCAAAGGAATGACTAGTTAGCAAAACTTTGTGTGGTTTGGAAAAACTGAGGTCAATAATAAGAAACCTGACTGGAGAGAGAGTCTGGATTAGATTGACTTGAATTTTATATGCCTCACTAAATTACCTGGTAGGTTAAGGATAACATTTAAATCCTACTCTCTGATTCTGCAGCAAATTACTGTCTTCCTAACGTTTATGAAAATACTTCATTGTAATCCTCATTTCAGTTCTATAATTCAGTTTCTGGGGACCCCTATTCAGTGCAGTAACTTTAAGTGGGTCTTTAGGAATGTGATATTGCTCATTTAGAACCACAGAAGGAGGGAAATAAGGACTGTAAATTAGTGAAAATAAAGTTAATGAAATAGATGGGTAATCGCACCATCATCTCCTGTATTGTAGCATGTGACTGGCTGGACTGACTAATCTACTATACAGGAACATTTTCCTTTAACTAGATAAATGTATAATGCCTGGAAAGGGAATAAATCTCAATCTACTGACATTTTCTTGATTGAATAAATTGTAAACTGTCTTGGTTGTTTAGTTCCCTCCCTACTGCTGAGCCTAATATAAGACATTAAGGAAAAGTTAACTAGGGCCTCTTAATTTATAATGAAGTACTGTGTTGGTTAATCTGGAAAAGGAAGTCATGTCTGCCATATGCAACATTCAATGGCGACTACAGACTACTCCATAGGAAGACTTTTCAACAAGACATTTCAGGGAGATTAATAGATGAGATTTCTAGGAACTTTGCCAGCAGTTGCAGTTACAGAAAGCTAATACACTAATATAAAAACACAATCAGATCTGAGAGAATATTCAGAAGGAAAATTTTCAGGATGTGACAAATAGATATCGATAATGAAATAAAAAACACAATTATTTGGGAAAGAATATATACACAGACATAAAGAAGGAAAAAGTAGGAGATAATGAGTAAAGATTATGTTCTTGTAAAGATTGTGAAAGGGTAAATAATCTTTCTCAGAGACCACAGCACCATAGTAACCAGTATCCTCAGAGTTACACAGCTATAGTTCCTAAGCAAATCCAGTATGAAATTGATACACCAAGTCCTGACAACTTAGATAAGATGTCCGCTTATTTCTCCATTGACAAAGGCATTCTCTATGAATGTGAGATGTATGGGTAATACAGCCCTTTTATGGGAAAGCAAACCCTTGGCTTCTCTGTAAGTACTGTGAGAATTAAGAAGACTTGAATTGTCTTAGTTTACCTGCTGACACTTTATTTGTAAATGTTTCTAGTTTCCTTTCCTTTTAATAGTCCTGTTTCTTTATTGTTGCCTTTATTGTCTTTTCTTCTACTCTCAAATTTGAAAAAGATATCATGCCCTCCCTGGTGGCCCAGGGGTTAAGGCTCAGTGCTATCAAACTATTACCAGCCACTGCAGCAGAAGTTCAATCCCCAGTCAGGGAGGTGACCCACAGGGTGCAGCAGACCTCTCCTGTCTCACCCGCTGCTCCCCTCAGCAGTGTATCTCAGTAGATCTGCCTGTCCTGCTCCCCACTCTTTCTCTAGTGAATCCTTTCACACACCACCCTCCCTGCACCCCAAATCTTATATGCATAAATAAAATAAAATAATCATGGCAAAAGCCCATGCAAAGAGCTTACCTCTATGTTTCCTTCTAGTTTTATGCTTTCATGTCTTATATTCAAGTTTTGAGTTCATTTTAAATTTGATTTATGTATGTATATGATAGAGATCCAGTTTCATTCTTTTGTTTGTGTCCATACAATTTTCCCAATATAATTTATTGAATAGACTATTCTTTCCCCACCGTATATTCCTTACTGATTCCTAATAGATTTCTCATTAAATGACTTTATATCCATGAGTTTATTTCTGATATCTGTATTCTAGCCCATAGATAAATGTGTCTGCTTTTACATTATATTATTTTGATTATTGTAGTTTTACAACATAGCTTGAATACAGTATTGCGATGCATCTAGCTTCATTATTCTCCCGCAAAATTAGTTTTATTATACAGGGTATTTTATGTTTCCATATAAATTTAGACAATTTCCCCTACTTCTATTAAAAATACTACCAGAGTTTTGAAATATATTACATTGAATTTTTCTTTCGATCATGCTGGGTATTATGGATATTTTAATCACATTAATTCTCCAACCTATGAACATGGAGTATCTTTCCATTTGCTTGTGTCGTTAGTGTTTTCAATCAAAGTCAATCCATTTCAGTGTACAGATTGTTTATCTTCTTCATTAGATTTATTTCTAGGTATTCTAGGATTTTTTGTTTTTTTTAAATAGGATTATTTTCTTAATTTATATTTTTGATAGCTTATTATTTGTGTATAGAGGTTTGTGATTTGATTTTGTATCCTGAAACTTTACTGAATTTATAGACTAGTTCTTTGTGTTTTGATGAGTCTTTAGGATTATGATTATATCATCTAAAAACAGAGATAATTTACTTCTTGGAATCAAGTTCCAGGAGCCAGAGGTAAAGGCTAGACTTGGTTTTTAGCATTTATTGGATAAAATTTTTGTTTGAGTGTGTTATGATGGTATATTCAATAAGTTGCAAACTGTTTTGATGGTACATTCAATAAATTGACAATTAGGCACAGTTATTTTCTCTTGCATACTCAATTAAAGGTTGATTGTTGTGAACCTATATTTGAAAGCTTCAGAACACATTCTTTAACTTAAGTATTTCTCACACTGTCAAAGAAAACTTCTGTTGATAATATGAGTCAATTAGTTAAATTATAGTGGAAATGACAGTGAGCCTCAAATAAAGGGTATTAAAGGGAATGTTTGATTGAGCGTAACAAAGTCTGATTTTTTTTCACATTCTACAAAAATGAAAATACTACAAACTATTTCATATGATGCATATTTCATATAATTGATATAACACATTTTGTAAGTTTAAAGTTCACAATATGTTGATTTGGTGTATTTATATATTGCAGTATAATTACCACATAGATTTAAATAGCACCTCCATCTCATCACATAATTATTATTTCTTTTGTGTGTAAGAACATTTAAGATCTAGTTCTGAGCAATTCTGAAATATGTAATACAGCATTGTTAACCATAATCATCATTCTGGGCTTCCAGTCTCCAGAACTTGTTCATCTTCTAGTTGCAAGTGTAAACCCTTTACAACATCTCCCCATATCACCTAACCCTATCATATAGCACCAAATTGCAAATTGCAATTGCATACTTTTATCAAAATCAATGAACATAAGCTTTAAAATGAACAAAGAAACAAACATAAAAAAGAAACACTGATGATTCAGTTCAAACTATTTAATCTTCTGATCTTTGTTTATTAAATTTTTGTATAATGAGCCATTGATGTGAACTTTGGATTCCTCACCTATAAATTCATACATCTGTCATTTGATGCCACTGTTAGACTGCCATGCATATTTCACAATGACCCTGAGAGACACTTTTTTATTCACAATTTAATTTAGTAGTGAGAACATTTAGGTCTAATGAGGTGAGATAAATTTCACAAGGTTATACAAATAGATAATATGGAATTTCTTAGTATTGCAGACAAAATATTGATTCATGATGTCTTAAAAATGTATTTGCAAGTGTATTCTTGTAGAGAATATTAAAGAATACATACCAAATTATTTTTGTGTAGTACTGAGAATAAAAATGTCAGACGTAATATTGACACTTGAAACAATATTTCTGCTCTGAGGTGGTCCTGATGTGAAGAAATCAAAGTAACTCAACTAAGGAGACTTCATGTAGAGGGCCCCAGTTTATATGAAGACAGAGAAAGAGAGAAATGCCGAGACGTCCACTGGGTATCCAAGGTGTAGATGGCCTCTCACGCAAACTAGAACCCAACCAAAATCTCCCTCTATACCTAATGCACAGAAACCATGAGACAATATAATTATTGTTTTAAGATACTAAGTTAGATGTCAATTTGTTACAATGCAATGGATAGAATGCCATGTTTGCCAAGAAATGGTATAATTTATTCCCTATTTATAATAATGCACCAAGATCTTTTATTTTTGTTTTTATTTTTTTTAAGATTTATTTATTTATGCATACAAGAGCTGGGGTACAAGCCAGGTTTGAGGGAGGTGAGAGGATTCACCTGACAGAGTGGGGAGCAGAACAGGCAGACTGACTGAAACACACTTCTGAGAGGAGCAGCGGGTGAGGCAGGAGAGCTCTGCTTTGCCATGTGGGTCCCCTCCCTGGCTGGAGGCAGGGTTCGAACTGATGCTGCGTTGACTGTGGTTTGCTTCATAGTGTGTTGCTTAACCCACCTGCACCACTAGGGAGGCCACAAGATCTTTTATTGTATCATTTGCCCATCATCTCTAATTTTAGGACCTGGAGCTCACAAGAAGAATGGCAAGAAATACCAGAAGAGAAAATATTAAATCTAGTTTCACTATACTCAGCAAAATTTGAGTGTAGATTCATGAGAATCTTCTAGGTTGTCATATAAATAAAGCTAAAGGAATTTGGTCACGTAATTATAAGGGTCTTTTTTTTTTTCTTAAGTAACTTTTTTCGTAGGCTTTTCAGGCAGCATAAATATAAGAATAACTGGTTATCACCAGAGGGTTTATGCATTATGTGAATATTAAATTTTAGTTTTTACTGATGACATAAGAGAAATTAATGTGTATGAATTTAGCAATCACTTTCTACAATCAGCATATTGGAAATGCCATTTGCACATGAACTGATAATAAAAACACCAATCTATCTAACATCACCTTAGGTTTGATTTTGAAGAAGTTCTTATTTTAGCTGAATTTTAGAGAACTGTGTTCCATTAGACCACAAGTAGAAAACAAAATTAAATTTTCCACCAGAATAAGTGTCTACTGAAACTTCTACAGAAAAAGCTCTTGTAGCTTTTTCAGAAAAAGAAAAATATAGGATGTGAGCAAACCCATAAAATATGACCCTGCTTTTTGCTCACTTAATGGGTCCCATGTCAAAAACACACATAGAGTAAAAGCACCATTTTTGGCAGTAGGTAAACTAGATATGACTGAATATATTAATCAAGGTATTTATTTCAAATTTTCTAGATTTCCTTTTTCCACTATTTTCTGCTCCCTCTGACATCACAGTAAAGTGTTATAGTATATTGAAAGCTTTAAAATTTAAAGGCAGAAAAATTATGCAGAGGCAACAACCCTAAAATGAGAAGAGCTGGGAAAACTGACAATATTACTAACAGCAAAACTAGTAGGCAGCACAGCATTACCTACTGAGAACAGTATGTTATTATATCTAATTTTGGTTCCTTTATTTTCTCCATCCCCCTTCCCGCTCCTTTTTTTCCTTCTCAGAAATAAATATAAATGTTTATCATTAGTAAATAGAATTCCCACTTTCTCATAGGGGTGAGAAAGCCTTAGATTCCCATCTTCAGCATCTTGTCTTCTACCTCAAAATGTTTATTTAATAAATGAAGTCCATTTTTTTCTTAAGAAATTCACTTATTCCTACATTTTGTCATTGCATATTTTTTATAATGTTGGATAGTCACCTTTTTTCCTGTTATTTATTTGAAGAAGAAACAAATTAGCCTTAATTTACCAAGATTTCACAGTTGACTAAATCATACAAATAAAACTGTATAACTTCTAATGTTTCATATTATCCAGAAATTTTCCTTATCTTGATTTATTATTCTTTATTTTAGAAGAAAAATCATTTTTTAGAAAGAACAGAAGATTAAATATGTGTTTGACATAATATAAAAATAATAACTACGATTTATCAAATACTTAATGTATATCAAATACTGTGTAAAACACTTTACATCTATTACCTCATTTAATTTTGACAATTCTTTAAGATATATATTATTATTATTCTCCTTTGACATTTGCATTTATCCTCCATTTAGAAAAATCTGAGTCTCACAAAGAAGGCGAATTCTGCCTGATATTGTTCTGATTCATTGCCAAACTAGGAGAGTTCAAACCTCTTTTGTCTCTTTGCACACCTGTAATCATAACGCTAATTTGTTTCTTCTTCAAATAAATAACATAAAAAAGGTGACTACCCAGCATTATAAAAAATATGCAATGACAAAATGTAGGAATCAGTGAATTTCTTAAGAAAAAAAAATGGACTTCATTTATTAAATAAACATTTTAAGGTAGAATTATTGTTATGTCAACCAGTTTGGCCCTGGTTGACTGACATAAAAATTTGGTTATTTGGGCAACTCCTAGACAGCAAAAATCTTTCTCAACTTTATTTTGAATTTTACTTACTATTTATGAATTTGGAATAAATATTCATTTGATAAATGAAAGAATATTTGAATATCTTGAAGAAATGTTTCAATTGCGTAAATCTTATATTATTAAATTATGGCATTGTGCAGCTTATTGTCTTCCTTTTATAATTTGAAAACTTAAAAAGGAAATAAAGTTTTTAAAATTTTTGTTTTAATACATCTTTTTTTTTTTTCCCCCCACTGGGGACTATAAACCATGTAAACTAACCCTTTTGAAATTCTTAACTAGGGGAAGTACAAAATACATCTTCCACTATAGAAAAATGAAAAATAGACTCTCAAACACATGCATTAATGCATCCTATCAGGCACCTCCCTGGTGGCACAGGGGTTGAAGTCCCAGCACTATCAATCTATTGCCAGCCACTGCAGCCTGAGTTAGATCCCAGGCCAGGGAGCTGACACACATGGTGCAGCAGACCTCTCCTGTCTCATCCACTGCTCCACTCAGCAGTGTATTTCAGTAGAACTCCCTCTTCTGCTCCCCACTCTGTCTTTGGTGAATACTCTCACCACCACCAGCCCCTCCTCTGGCCTCTACCCCAGTTCTTGTATATATAAATAAAAATAAATCTTAAAAAGAATGCACCCTACCCATCATGCTTCCCTGCTCACTTGTAAAATATTATAAATGTACTTGAAAGGGTTTTACAAATTTTGAGTTACATTCTTCATATATACTACCACATTTCTATAATCAAGTCGGTAGCTATAAAGAGGACCTTTTTAAAAGGAGATAAGTATGAAAAATTATCAGCGATTTGCTTACCTACAATTAAATGTAACATTCTAACAGTTTTACGTATTTCTTTTCATCCTGCCTTTTATTCATTTTTTCTTTTTTTTTTTTAATTAAAAGATACTAGACCAGGAATGGTGTCTTGCTATCACTCTAGACAATACTAACAACAGATCAAATTTGCCACATGAAATATAGCTTCCTTTCATATTTTTATTTAACAACAGATCATGCCAGCATCAGACTCATGTTCTTCTCCCTGCAGTTTCTTCTTTGTTTTGCACAGAACTTAGCATGAAATAGCTATTCCATACAGGTTAGTTAAAGGAAAGAATGAATTTTGTTTATTGAAACGTATTCCTAATATCATCACAGGCTAATAAATCTGTATTATTATGTATCTTAAACAAAATATGAAGATTTTTTTTTGTAAATTTAGTCATTCCTCCTAAGTAAATGCAGTCATTCCTCTTTTTTATAAATTAACCATTCTTATAAATGTTATAGTATCTAACTAATTATGTTACATTCTCATTTGTGTTTGTAGTATGTGCTACTGTATTAGTATCTGTGGGTACAATTTGAAATAGTTGAAGCTAAGGTAGTAAATGAGTAGGGCCTCATAGATTCTCTTTTGATTGAGCTTTGCATCATTCAGAGTTGCTTTAAACTGCCTCACATACCCTTTTCTCAGTATTTTTCTGCCAGTTTTGCAGCAATATAAATTTCCAGATGACAAAATCTGTTAGATGCTATAAAAACCAAACAAAGCAATGCTACTGAGGTTGGGGGAAATGAACATTTTTCTTTGAAACTGAACACATGGTATGACTTCTAATAATTCACCATGGACAGCATGAACTCAGTTATATGAAATGGTGCAAGAAGTTGAGAAATAATGTTTCTTGGTTCTAGCCGTCAAAGTATAATCAACCAAGCTCACTTTATTTAATACTTCTTGGAAGTTTGTGGAGGCAACTTTCAGTTTTAAGATTTGACCACTGTAACATAAAAATCTATATTCATGTTTGGAAATACTAACTTTTTTTTCTTTTTAAACAAGTATAGCACTGGTTCTATAATTAAATTCTAAATAGGACAAATTAAATGACCTCTTTTTGTGATGCCCTAGAAGCTTGTGAGATCTTGTACATGTTTTTCTGATTCCAGTTGCTTAAGAGGAAATATTTCAAGTAGTGTAGTTGAACTATTTTATTAAAGGTCATACAATTCTCCATTCCTTCTCTTTCAGAAGAAGGAATATTTGCAAGAATATTTATAATCATGTCCCCCTTATGTTGTGTAATGTTCTAATTATAGATGATCAGATTTCTCTTCAGACAACTTTACTAATAGAATTGGTGAGACTGTAATTATTAAAAGCCCCAAAATCTACATATTTAGAAAATCAAATGTATCTATATTCAAATATAGTGAATATATTGACAAATAAAATGACTAATAAGTGAAATTGAAACATTTTCCATTTCACTACATCTTTGTCCAATAACTGTTTGCCTGAAATAGAGTCCTTTTTCTGTGGACTGAAAAAATTGATAGTTTTTTTTTTTCATTCAACTAAATTTTTTTTTTTTTAAAGATTTATTTATGCGTACAAGCACTGGGGTACAGGCCAGAGGTGTGTGTGTGGGGGGGGTGAGAGGATTCACCACAGAGAGCGGGAGCAGAACAGGCAGATCAACGGAAGTACACTGCTGAGGGGAGCAGCGGGCACAGCAGGA